>CM016563.1:7593387-7694220 GCA_003412495.2 Echium plantagineum | reverse complement strand
GACTCTACGTAGTAGAATGAAATTTTGTTTAATTTAATTTTGTTTATTATTATGTTGACTCTTCATGTATGGTCAGATCAATTTTCTTTTATCTCGGCTAAATGTTCAAATGAAGGAAAAAATATTTCATCATTGTGGCGCGACACATATTTATGTATTTTCGAAACTACCTACTTTTCACTATCATAATAATCGAGTAATATTTTAATTAATTTAATAGACTATAGTGAGTGGTGTCTTTATTTCTCTCCCTTTGGCTTTGCTACTACTTTCTCTTTAGAGTCTGTCTATTATTATGGCTAAAGCTCGTTCCGGCCGCCGCAATCTCGACTCTTACAAGGTTAAATCCATCAACAAGACCGTACGAGGTAAGTCACACAACACCAAATTCAAACATCCCAAACTAAAATTACTTTCCTCTTTTTTTCCCGAAATTAGAAAATTCCTTAAAGAAGTACACGTGGCGTGTTATGATTAGCCGGGGACTGCGTGCTGATGAGGCCAGCTGTACCGTCGAAGCCATCCTACGTGGCACGGGTGGAGAGGATCGAGTCTGATAGCCGCGGAAGCAACGTCAAGGTATAAGTCTCATTAGTGGCGGAGCTTGAATCGAAATTGAGGGGAGGGGCGGGAACGGGAACGGATGCCAATCGCTATATTTTGCGTAAAATTACTTATACCATACGTTAGAATTCATATATTTTGAATGATGAAATGAATATTATGTTGAAATTTTGTATATGTCCCTTGGTGAAGGTACAAGTCCGGTGGTACTATCGGCCGGAGGAGTCCATAGGAGGGCGGCGCCAGTTTCACGGCTCCAAGGAGGTGTTCCTCTCCGATCACTTCGATATTCAAAGCGCGGATTCGATTGAAGGGAAGTGTACTGTTCATAGCTTCAAGAGCTATACCAAGCTTGATGCTGTAGGAAACGACGACTTTTTCTGTCGTTTTGAGTATAATTCTACTACCGGGGCCTTCGATCCTGACAGAGTAGCTGTGTGAGTAAATTTTATTTTAAATGGTCAAACTAAGTGGACTTATTGACATATATAAGTTGAGTTGTATTGAAGTTTCACCTTCGTAATAAAGGAGATTGAAAATGCTATCCTTTTTCTATATAAAAAGAATTCAATTTATGTCATTACAAGAATGTCGTAACTCGTATGGTATGTTTCTCTATACCAAATACTGCCTCTATTCCATTCTATTGGAGGTTATCCTAAACAAATAGTCAACTTACTACTTAAATTTTTTTATTTTTATCACATATATAGTAAAATTAGATATTACACACTATAAGCATTAGGGCTTACTATGCAAAATATTTGAATTAGACTAATTTTGGGTCAAAGTTGAGTATTCTTAAAATTAAGTCAACGATCCTAATTAAATGGAATGAATGTAGTCATATACGACGTACACAAAAATATTTGTGTTCGAAATTTGAAAATGTTAACTTTTGAAGTACGAAACTGGACAATACTTATCAATTGGGTGAGAGTATAAATTATGTAGAGAACTGATCACATATTCCGTAGTTTCCCAGTTGGGTTATTGGATGTTACAGCATCCATTATTGTTAGTAATGGGTAAACTCTAAAATGCTTATATTTTGTCTTTTAGGTAAGCTTGATGATCTTTAGGAAGTAGAGACTTATAGATGAAAGACATCTTGATCAGTTCTTGAGCAAATGTGCCTGATTTTGTGAATGTAGCTTATTTAGATGGATGTAGGTTACAAAGTAGTTGCTTGGATAGAGGCGACTTCTGGCTCGAAAGATCAATTTGGATAAAAAAAGTCTTAAAGTTCAGTGTTTGCAATTTCATAATTGTAAGAATTGAACAGTATGTTGGTTGGAATGGATGGGGTAGTATTATTTATGTAGAAATATTATTTGATTCCTTGATAGTATATTAGGTAGGTTCCTGGTTTGGTTAGTGGATTTCTAACATTGATTATGTTGAATAAAGTGACAATGCTTATATTATGCAGCCTTTCACTTGAGCTTGAGAGTGTTATAGGTGATATAGACTTATAGAGAAAAGATCTTCAGTTCTTGAGCAAATGGGCCTGTTTGCTAGAATATAGGTCGTTGTAGTTTATCCAGAGGAATGTAAGCTACAAAGTAGTTGGCTAGTTGCTTCGCTAGGAGACTACTCGTCTTTGGAGAGACCAATTTGCATAAAAGAAGTCTTTGCGGTTTCATATGGCAAGTTTTAGCAAGTTTTAGTTTTGCAATTTCATATTTGTAAGAATTCAACATTATGTTAGTTCAGAATTGTCAGAGTGACTATCAATTGCAAGTAATGGACTACTTCAGCTGTTGTCTGAATGGTGCCCTGATTCACCATGATCTGGCAGGTACTGTAAATGTGAAATGCCATACAACCCTGATGACCTAATGGTCCAATGCGAGGCCTGCTCTGAGTGGTAAGTTCAGAATCTGAAGCTGTTGGATTTGTTTTCATTTATTCTTTATAGAGTCTGTTGAATTTGAAGTCATAATTCAATACGTGGAACTAATCCAGAAATTTGTAAATGTAAATTCATCAGAAGGGGGAAGAAAGTAAGGACCTACTTTCATTGCATGAAACAGATTTTTAATGTGCTGGAGCTAATTATGTGAACACTTTGATTTCTCACTCTGAAGTTTCTTGCAAGTTTTGATAGGACGAACTGCATTATTAGTTCATCACTTCGCACCACTTTCTGTGTCTGGTAAAAAAGATTAGCATATTCTCTAGTATTGAACCAGTGGATATTCTTGATTCAGGTTTCATCCTCCTTGTATAGAAATGAGTACCGAGGAAGCCAAAAAACTTGAGCACTTCTTCTGTGAAGATTGCTCCTCTGAGAATCAGAATAAATTACAGGATCATGCAGTTTCTCGGCATACAGATACAAAGGTGATGTAACTATACACTGAATAAGAATAAAGGTAGCTTTTACTTAAACTGATATTTATCTCCAAAGTGAGAGCCATTCTCTTATCAGTCCTTTACCAGTATGGATAGTGAACAATCGATACGGGTAAAGGAGGGCCCAAGTAGATCAATTTATCATTTTTTTTATTTTTCGTACAAGCGGGACATTTTATCTCCCTAAAGAAAGGCCTAAATGATGGAACTTTATAATCTGCGTATGACAAAGGTTCTATGATTTGCACATGGTGTTTATTGTGGGACATTCGCAAAAACTTCTCCATTATAACAGAAGTAAGGTTCGGAACAACTTCTCCATTATAACAGAAGTAAGGCTGCTTACGGCCCGATCCTCTTCCAACCTTACAGGGGAATCTCTTTATACATTGAGGCATTTTGTATGTTTAATGAGTGATGCGACATTGACATAATGTTTACCTGCATTCTTTTGTCATTTATTAGTTTAGAGTGCCGAGTCAGTGTCACGAACAATAAAATATATTGTTCATTTGCTTATGTGGGTTTCAGGTGGAGGTGAAACGACGTCGAAGGTGACCATGGTATTTGTGACTTGTTGATCTTCACACGAAAGCGAGGAAGCACAAGTTGAGTAGAAAGTGTGAGCTGCCGTAATGTAAATACTCTTCTGGTTGCTTGTAATTTATGTAATGTAGATTAGTCAGTGTTGTAGTTTCCCTTTCTCCTTTTCTTTTGCACCTCCACTATTTTCTGTGTGTATCACCCTGTAAACTTCATAAAGTTACACCAAAAGTTGACTTACAATGCCTTTTGCAGCAAATATTTTACTTACACGTGCTTAAACAGCCAAGCTTATTTCAAAGGTAATACACGTCCCTTGAAGATCGAATGGTGGTTTTTTGTGTTCAGAGTTTGTTTTTGGTTTTAAGAAATAAGATGAAGAAGAAGCGTATTGATGAAGTATGTTGGAACGGTGCACAATTTCCTGGAATATAGGTAGTGGTTATGATCGATTCTATAAAAAGGAAGGAATAGTATGTATTTTTCGTTGGTGGGATTTTTTTGATAAATGGGAAATTCAAAATGCTCGGGGATTCAAATGAGGGAATGTCTACAATACCTGGATTTAATCAGATCCAATTTGAAGGATTTTGTAGGTTCATTGATCAGAGTTTGATGGAAGAATTTTATAAGTTTCCAAAAATTGAAGATACAGATCAAGAAATCGAATTTCAATTATTTATGCAAACATATCAATTGGTAGAACCGTTGATAAAGGAAAAAGAGGTTGTGTATGAATCACTCACATATTCTTCTGAATTAGCTGGTTCTCCCCGAAATGCGTTGAGGCGCAGCAGTTGACTGGACATCTAGGGGTAAAGCACTGTTTCGGTGCAAGCCGCAAGAGTGGTACCAAATCGAGGCAAACTCTGAATACTAGATATGACCTCAAAATAACAGGGGTCAAGACGATGGGGGATAAGCTTCATCGTCGAGAGGGAAACAACTCGGATCACCAGCTAAGGCCCCTAAATGACCGCTCAGTGATAAAGGATGTAGGGGTGCAGAGACAGCCAGGAGGTTTGCCTAGAAGCAGCCACCCTTGAAAGAGTGCGTAATAGCTCACTGATCGAGCGCTCTTGCGCCGAAGATGAACGGGGCTAAGCCCTTATAAAAAGAAAACGGATTCTTGAACCCCTTTCACCCTCATGTCACGCCGAGGTACTGCAGAAAAAATCCCAGCAAAATCCGATCCAATTTATCGTAATCGATTAGTTAACATGTTGGTTAACCGTATTATGAAACACGGAAAAAAATCATTGGCTTATCAAATTATCTATCGAGCCGTGAAAAAAATTCAACAAAAGACAGAAAAGAATCCATAACAATTTTTAATATTAAGTATTTTGTTGATTAAATTCCCCCTTCGCATTGTATACAACTAATTGATTTGACATTCTAATAGAAAAAATTGACGGAAGTAATCGCGTTGAACGGTTTATGAACTCGATTGATGTATTTGGATCGAAAGTAAACATTAGTGATTGATGATAAATGAAACGTTAGTAATATTCGGTGTCATTTGCCCAAAATTTGAACATGAAAATAACATGAATATTCCCTTTGTTCCTTTATCTAAGGGTCTTTTATCAAAAATAAAAATCGCTTTGACCCTTTTTTATCAAATAAATAAAGAAAAGTTAAATGTATCAGATAAATTTAAAATTTTATTAAATTTTATGCAAAAAAAATCCTTAAAAAAAGATAGAGAAAGTATATTTTTTATATAGGTTTACTAACAGTTTTTTAAACAATACTATAGCCATATAATTTTGGGTTTTATTTCTCCAATTTTATGCAAGTATCAGCAAGCGTGCTCATCATTAAAAAAAGTTTGAAATCTTCAAATTAAGAACCGGATAACTTCCTGTCCTAGGTATTATGTCAAAAGTTGGCGGGCGTGTGTTTCGCTTGATCAGGGGACTAGAGCTTGTCCATTAACCACTTTGAAACACAAGGTTCGTTCACAATGAAAATCGAACATACATTGCATTGCATGAAAGAGGACGAAGCTGCTTGACATTTTACACTCTAATTCTTTACCAGTGGAGCTATGCCCGGGGAGTGCGCTCATCATTATTCAATGGCACGTACGATTGCACGAACCACCCAATGACGGTCGTTGTGCACCAGAAAAATCCACCAACAAATGGGAGCTCAAACTTTAAAGTATTACCCAATAATCCTTGATTACTTGAATCAAACTCCATTGAAACAAATATACAAACTCCTTTTGAACTCACCACCCTAACTTTTCTCCCTCCTCCATTCTCCTACAGCAACCTTTTACCCTCCATTACACCAACCAATCTTTCCTATCACTCCTCCCTAAATACTGTAATACTATTGCAAATTTCGACTTTTATGTTGCTCGAATATAAGTATCGCATTAAAATACTTAGATTTTTAAGAAAAATGCAAATGTGACAATCTTTTAAGGGCCGAGGAGTATAAAATATAATTTGAACATCCTACACTATTATACTAGATCCATCCCGGTCCTCCACTTATTAAGCAGGTTTCTTGATTTCTGCAGATCGAGTCCGATCTCAGTCTACAGGTTTCAGTCTTTTTGTTTTGCTTAAAAGTCAACACAGTTTCTATCTCTTTCTTGAATTGTTCATAAAGCTGTAATCTTTTTTGTTTCAATATTTATTGTAGTAATGAACACCTAGATTGTAAAATACTTGGATTTGTTTGTGTTTAGATTGTATATTTGAGTATATGTTATGGGTTCAGATGGACTTTCAGTTTTGTCTTCAGATAGGGATGATTTGCCTTTACCAGTTTCAACTAAAGAGGAAGAAGAAGAAGATCAAGTAAATCAAACCACAGCTTTGCTTTCTTTCAATACAGATTCTTCCTCATTAACCCATCAAAAACCAACCACCAATCTTCTCATTTTCATATCTTTGATCATTACCACTTGTATAGCTCTCTCTGCAGCTATAGCCTTTGCATTCCTGTTCCTTTCCTCTAGGTCGGTAGTACCCTCGTCCAGTCCGGTATCAGACGTTGCAAGGCCACTGAAGAAGCTGAGGCATCCTGTAGTGATTTTGGTTTCCACGGACGGGTTTCGATTTGGGTATCAATTCAAGACTCACACACCAAATATTGATAGGTTGATAGCTAATGGAACTGAAGCAGAACGTGGTCTAATTCCGGTTTTTCCGAGTTTAACTTTTCCTAATCATTATTCGATTGTGACGGGTCTGTATCCAGCTTACCATGGGATCATTAATAACTACTTTCTTGATCCTAATACTGGTGAAGGGTTCCATATGTTGAGTCATGAGCCTAAATGGTGGTTAGGGGAACCGTTGTGGGAGACCGTCGTGAATCATGGTCTGAAGGCTTCAACTTACTTCTGGCCTGGTTCTGAAGTGAATAAGGGAAATTGGACTTGCCCGGAATTCTATTGTAAGCGGTATAATGAGTCTGTGCCTTCAGAAGAGAGGGTTGATACTGTTTTGAGCTATTTTGATTTGCCGAGTGATGATATTCCTGCATTTATGACACTATACTTTGAGTATCCTGATCATCAGGGTCACAAGGTTGGACCTGATGATCCTCAAATTACTGAAGCGGTTGCAAAAGTCGATAGCATGATGGGGAGATTGATCAATGGTTTGGAGAAACGAGGGATCTTTGAGGATGTCAATATCATTCTGTTGGGTGATCATGGGATGGTTGGTACTTGTGATAAGAAACTGATCTTTCTCGATGATTTAGCTCCGTGGATTGAAGTACCAAAGGATTGGGTCCAATCTTACACTCCGTTGCTTGCTATCCGACCACCATCTAACTATACCGCGAAGGATATTGTTGCGAAGATGAATGAGGGATTGAGTTCAGGAAAGGTTAACAATGGTCAATATTTGAAAGTTTATCTCAAGGAGGAGCTACCTAGTAGGCTGCATTATTCAGATAGTGAAAGAATTCCACCAGTGATTGGGCTTATACAAGAAGCATTTAAGGTGGAACAGAAGAAATATAAAAAGCAGGAATGTGGAGGATCACATGGGTATGACAATGCATATTTCTCAATGAGGTCAATTTTTATTGGCCATGGCCCTCAATTTGCAAGGGGTAGAAAAGTTCCATCCTTCGAAAATATTCAGATATACAATTTGGTGACAACAATTCTCAATCTTCAAGGAGCTTCAAATAATGGCACTATGTCGTTTCCAAATACCATTCTTTTGCCTAGTCAGTGACATATCTTAGCTTCTTATGATAATCATGGAGTTTCTAGAGCATCATATACTATATGGAAATTGGTCGGCTTACAAGTTATATTATTTTTTTGGATTAATCAATCCAGTATATCATAAAACAGAGCAGAGAGCTGTTGAGAGGTAATCATATTAACTATCAGCGTACATTTAAGCGAGGATTGTGTCCTAAATGATAATGCATAAGCTCTCTGCTTGTTCAAAATTTTCCAAATCATCAGGTGGTGTATATGTATAATTGTCACTTGATACGTTTTAAGATTAAAATTTATATGCCACTGTCATCTTGTTTTCTGTATATAGACATTACAGCAGGTGTGGGATTGATATCCGACATATGTCTTTTCATTAATGCAAAGTTATGATGGTGATGTAATTACAATCTGTCTGTGTTTCAATTTCGGTTAGTTGGCGTGGAACATTGCCATTTCTGCTTCTGCTCTACTCTTCTTTGTTCGCCCCTATGCCCTTGTTTAAGTTGTAAGGTTGAATGATCCGATAAAAGAATTTTGCAACAGACTCATAGTTTAAAAATATCATAGGAGTTTTGGCTTTGTAATGCAGAGTGCAGACCTCAAAGAAGTATTGTCTGTTCAGTGTTGGCTGTCAAATGAATTGTTAGATGATGTTTAATTGATAGCAAATACACTACGAAAAGGCTATTAGTCGAGTAGAATATAGATACTTGAAGAAGCTTATTTTTTGGAATGAGATTGGATTTTATTCATAGAAAGGTTCTGTCCACAAGAATAAAGAAACAGTCTCTCCCCCCCCCCCGCATTGATGGTTGGATAATACTTGGTGTCATATGGTGTATTGAAAAACTTCGTGCCTCTTGAGATCCTAATGCGCGTCTCTCATACTCATGGTTGAAGTATGCTACATGATCTCAAGATCCTAATGTGCATGTCTCCCATACTCATTGTTAGAGTATGCTACATCATCTGATGTCGAGATAGTTGGTTCAGGGGACAGTTCACGGTGCAGCTCCTGATGTTGGTTCAGATATGAAGATTAAACAAGCCAACAAATCAGCCAGGTCAGAATCAAATGTCGAGATAGTTTCCATCCGAAAAAATTCTAATGCAGTTGATGCTGCTACCCAGAGAAATTTCAGACAGTCTAGAAGAGCTGTAAAGAGGAGGGAAGCTACACTCACAAAGAAGCAGAGTAATTTGTGACTTGTTGATCTTCACACGAAAAGCGAGGAAGCACAAGTTGAGTAGAAAGTGTGAGCTACTCTAATGTAAATACTCTTTTGGTTGCTTGTAATTTATGTAATGAATTTTGCAGTTTTCCTTTCTCCTTTTCTTTTGCACCTCCACTATTTTCTGTGTGTATCACCCTGTAAACTGCATAAAGTTACACGAAAGTTGACCTAGTATGTGACAGTGCCTTTTGAGCAAATATTACTCATCATTCGAATCATATGTTTTTGTAGGCGCATTTCATTGAATACCAAAACAGAATGTGTATAACATGTACCGAATGGAAGTTAAATACAGACTAAGCTTTTTATTCGTTCAATTTACTCAAATTTGGTTCAACTATCATTAGGAGTTTAACATGGACATCGGCATACATCCATTTGTGATTCCTTTGTTTCCTCACTCCACCAGGAT
Source organism: Echium plantagineum (assembly GCA_003412495.2). Lineage (NCBI taxonomy): Eukaryota > Viridiplantae > Streptophyta > Magnoliopsida > Boraginales > Boraginaceae > Echium > Echium plantagineum. Next base: position 7,684,898 of record CM016563.1, on the reverse strand, counting down.
AATCGACTGCCAACAGGAGCTTTATTCAAGTACATATGTTGGTATGCCTATTAGAACCTGCATTAAGCAATATATTAACATCAATCAGCTCAAACAGAGTAGAAAAAACCGATGGAAGTAAACAATAGTCTTTCTTACAATTTTTATTTTTATGAAAAGGTACCAAAAGTAACAACATCAAATGTTGAAGATATAAACGAGGAGGCCTTGATGCTAGATGGACTCGAGCTTAAACATACAATTCTACTCTGAAGTCTGTAGCAGCTTTTTAAAAGGGTAACAATCTCAATGTCACTTCCCAAAGATAGATAAGTTACCTTATGGCTTAGGCATATTAATGTCAATCAACTGCAATATACAGATAGTGGAAAGAAGTATGCTATGAGCCTATGCCTTATGGTTATGTCTCAGTTGTGGATTCATAACTTCATATTCATTTAAGCAAAAATCATGTGGCTACCAGATTACATATGAAGTGATATAATCCACCTTCATTGCAACAGACACAGTGAAGATGTGTCCAGTTTATTCAATTGCTATTCCAATAATAAAAACCGTAACAATTAGATTGGCCTAAAGCTCTAGAGTGGCACTATCGGGGAGGAGGAACGAGATACATATTAAAATCCAAGTTCTTGTAAGCGCATTCAAATATTTTGACTTAATCCATTCTGTGTAGGTTTAACCTCTAGCAGATTGGGGACTGAGTATGGAAGTTATGGGTTCTCATCAACATTTGCTAAGCATACAAGTTCTTTCCCTCTCACAAGTCAAAACACTTACGAGTAGTACATGATTCTACCAATTGCTATATATCACTTCTTAGTTTCTACTTTGATGTTGAAAACCTTGTGAGTTCAATCTACATTAGTATCAAAACACGAAAGCTGCAAAAAACTACTACATTATAATATGTAATGCGAAATTAAAATCAATCAACAAAAAAGAGAATTTATACCTGTCAAAGACTAGCGGTCTGGGAGGCGGGAACAACATAATCCAACACTAAGACACCGTCCAACAAATCCCTAACCTTATCCTTCTCCGCATTAGCCTTCTCCGGTTCCTTCTCCAACGCTTCCAGTTCGCCTACTCCTTTAAAAACAGCAATTGAAGCAATCGAAAACCCCTTCGCTCTCGCAGGGGAGAAATTCTCACCACAGGTCAACTGATCAAGCCCTGGAAACTTGTCCTTTATCCCCCCTATCACCCCCAATATCTTCTCCTTCTCATTCTCACCCACATCCTCTTTCAACTTGGTGAACGTAACCCTCAAAGCCGAACCCGGAGGAGGCACCACCGCACCATCAACATCATCCGCCACCCAATCAACAGCCATGACATCAGATACAATGGGGAGGACATAGTCGCTGACAACACTGACATGGGAGGGGTGCTTGGTGTAGGACTCGAGGTCTGGTTTGTTCGAGTACCTAGAATGGAGCATGTGGGTGAATGCCAGCGTGGCAGAGCCACGTTGGCGGAGTACGGGTCCGGCGGAGAGGTGGAGGACGGTATCGAGAGATACGAGGTTGTTGAGGTTGCTGAGCATGGAGTTCACTTTGGATGGGTCAATTTCAGGTTTGATTTTAAAGAGCACAATGTGTTCAATGAATTGCCTAGCAGAAGAAGACGTCATTTTTTGTGATAACTGAGAGTGGGTTGACGCAGAAGAGCAAATGGGTTTGAAGTGGTGGCGGAGGAGTGGTGGTTGGGTGATTCTTGAGGCGGCGGAGAAGGCGGAGCCGGAGATGGAGGAGTGTTGGAAGGAGAAGAAGTGAGCTGCTGAGGTTGTTGATCTGGTAGCGAGCATATCTAATGTGCGCCTTTGAGGGGTTGTTGGTTGGGAATTGATTAGTGAATGAATGGACATGGTTGACTCAATTACTATTTGCTAAACTACTCAAATATTATTACTAATGTACTGCCCAAAATATACATGTATATATATTGAAAGCACAATATTTTTATTAATTCAAAGAATAAATATTTGCCTTAAGTATTTCATGAATGAATAAATATTTGCCTTCAAAATTTAAAACTCAACCAATAAAATTTGTTTGACACACATTTTTAAATTCGGTTGTAAAATACATTAAAACAAATGTTTTTAATACGTTGCTATAGATATAATACCAAAATAGATCACATTTGTATAATCAGTGAGTTTAATGTTGTGACTTTATCCTCTCCCAATTGAGATGGTAGTAGTTGTTCAACTTGGATTTTGTCCTACGAGGCTCTGACTACTAAAGTTAGCTAATTGTGATACTTATATATGGGCAACAAAAAATTAACAGTTATTATGAAGTACAATCTCTTTGATAAAAAAATTGTACATAATCATAGAAAAAAGTTAATTTACACAATATCCAAAAAATCAACAAGTTGCATTATATTGGAAAAAAACTCGAGTACGTTGTTTTGATAATAAACTTTATTGAAAATAAAGCCATATTTTGAATGCTGAAAATTGCCGAATAGGGACATAAATCGGGTCCCGATAAAACCCACAATTCGAGTATAAAAACTTTTGTAGGATTTGATAGGGTGCAACAATTCCTTATGGATGCTCAATGGCGCACATAAGTAGGTTACTTTTAGGCAGTTGGGGCTCTTTAAGCCCGATTTTTCCACTGGTCACATATCTTTCCAAATTGTGTGAATTATGGGAGGAATTCAAGATTCTCAGGCCTTTGCCTGTTTGCAAATGTACTATTCCTTGTGCCTGTGACATTGCTCAGAGGTATAAAGAGTTCCATGAAGAAAGAATGCTGATCCAATTTCTTTTGGGACTGAATTCTAAATATCATGCAATCAGAGATCAGATCCTAATCATGGATCCTTGGCCAGATGTCAATAGGGCATACTCCATCCTTTCCAAGCTTGACAAGAAAGATGATGGGGAGATTCCTCCAGGAATCTTGGAACAAGCTGATGGAAATTCAACAATACTTGGAAAGACAGAATCTGCTGAAGTCAAGAGGGTTGCTAGTAGATGGACAACAATGAAGTGTGATCACTGTGGTATGAAAGGCCACACTAAGGACATCTGCTACAAATTAAATGGTTACCCTCAAGGTTTTGTGCTCAGAAATTAGAGACTCAAGCTTCAGGGCTCTAAGAATTTTTCTGACAATACCAGAATCAATCCTAATCAGCAGAACTCTCAATTTAATTCAGGATTTAGAAACTCCTGTAATGCCAATGCTAGAATATCAGGAATGATCATCCAAGTGAGGAATCTGATCAAGCTAAGTTCAATGCACTAATGAGTACTGTGGAATCATTGAAAAGAGACATCTCCAAAATGAAGGAGCATAATTCAGCTGGTCATTCAGAACTGGTCAATTATGCACAAATGGAGGAATTTGTAGGTAATTGTGTTAGTGATCAAGAGGTGTTATCCACCTCATGGATCATTGACACAGGTGCCTCTTGTCATATGTGTCATAATAAAAATCTGTTTGTTGATTTGAAACAACTACATAGAGATATCTTTGTAGTTCTTCCAAATGGAAAGTCTAACCTTGTTAGACAGCATGGTCAAGTCAATATCTCCGCTACATTCACTATTAAAACATGTATCTATGCCCCTTCTTTTAAATTCAACTTACTTTCTGTTAATAAGAGTATTAAAGAGGACAATATATCTTTTACTTTTACTGACTTGTTTTGTGTTTTGCAGGACCAACTATCTAAAAAGGTGGTTGGGATAGCTTTCCAGAAAAGGGGATTGTATGTTCTTAATAAGGATTCTTTCAAGGAAAATTGCTACCTAAAAGCTGTTCAAGAAGCTAGGACTGTGGATATCTGTAGTGGTAATAGTGTTCTCTTTTCTAATTCTGTTAAAACTGTTGATGTTTTGCTAGATTAGGTCATTCATCTGTTGATACTCTTAAACATTGTAGAAAGTTACATTCTGTTATGATCAATAAAGATCAATTTGTGTGTGATGTTTGTCCTCTTGCCAAGCAACAAAGACCTAAATTTGACAGAAGTTTCATTAAGAGCACTTTTCCTTTTCAAATGTTGCATGCTGATGTATGGGGTCCTTACAAGACTCCTACCTACACTGGCTGTCATTACTTTCTGACTATTGTAGATGACTACACTAGAACAGTGTGGACTTTTCTATTTAAATCCAAGAGCAGTTTGCATACTACTATCAAACAGTTTCTTACTGTCATTAAAACACAATTCAATGCTAATGTTAAGACTTTCAGGTCTGACAATGGGACTGAGTTTGTCAATAAAGAGTGCAATGACTTATTCAATGGGCTTGGCAACCGCAAACCAGCTGTGCCTATACTCCTCAGCAGAATGGTGTTGCTGAGAGGAGACATAAACAACTTCTTCAAGTTGCCAGGGCATTTCTTTTCCATTCTAATCTCCTCTACATTCACTATTACTGTATGCTGAAGTGGTCAAATATTATTTAGTAGTATAGTTTTATTAATTATTCCTTCTCTTTCACAATTGTTGATTGTTTAGAAAAATTTTATTTTTTCATAATATTTAATTGTTTATGAAATTAAATGTACTTTTATACTCATGATTTTCTTTTTTACCTTACTTTAAATGTTACTTTTCATTTTGAGAGTATTTTGTAGGGTATAATATTAAATTTTATTAATTCTTAGTAAAGTACTTTTTAGCTAAACGATCAAGTATTATGAAACGGAGAGTATCAGGGGCGGATTCAGGGGCGTTCATAGGGTGCACGGGACCCCCCTTAAGCAAAGTGAAGTTGTAGTTGAGATGGTTAAAGTCTTTGTAATACTTTCTAATGATCAAGGTTCGAATCCCCCTTGGCATACATTTAAATCAATTAATGGGCTTCCTCACACACACACACCAAAACAAATACACATCAAAATAGAACCCTTTTCTTTCCCTTATAAATATCTAAATCACTCCCAATTTTATCATAATTCCAACCAAGGAGCAAGGTACATTCTTTTTTGTCTTTTTTTTTTATAAATAATTTATATTATGTGCATAATTTACTTGTTTACATGCTCAATTTAGGCATTAATAATTGTTTATTTGCTCAAAATCGGCTCAATTTATTTGTTCACTTGATCTATTAAGAATTAATTAATTGTTTCTTTGATTTTAACTATGCCAATTGACTAATAAAATTCACTTGATTTGAAAATTGTAAAGAATGCTGAGGTTTTTTGAGGAAAAAAATAGAATCAAGTCTACTTGTAGTGAAATTCCATTATCAAGTGATATACCTTCTAAAGTGAATGTTGAACCACCACTTGCGCATCATTAAGCGTTTTCAAGTGATATTATGTGCATAATGATTGTTTGGTTACTTATGTGGAGAAATAAATGTTTAGTTCAATCGATGATATGAATATCATTAAGCGTTTTCAAGCTATGACCAAGGTTACTCTGAACTAATATTAGATATATGTACTTTGTAGTTCGTGTTTAAATTATCCTTGTATATTAATTATAATATTCATATGCTTTTATCGTTGACTATTTTTATTTTTTATTTAAATTATTAAAGGACCCCTAATAATATATTCTAGATCCGTCCCTGGAGAGTATTATTATATTTTATGAACAAATATTTACTAGTTATTTATGTAATCTACAAGTCCTATATCTACCAGTTATTTATGGAATCTATAAATCCTACTTCTTTTAGGTTTAGAGTCAAGTTATCTATGTAGTTGATAAATCCTATTCTTTTTAGGTTTTGAACTAAGTTCGTTCTGTGGTCTATAAATAGAGTTTTAATGTTCATTAGATATTAAAATCACAAACAAACAGTCTTGAGAGATTTGGCGAGGATTGAAATTAGTGTTTTTCATTGTATAAAAAAAATAATTGATTGAGAGATAAAAGAATAAGTGTGGAGGTCTTCTAAAAATACTTCTGAATTTCTGATATTTATTAGTGGAATCTACAACAGTAACAGTAAGTTCTTTCGTTTGTTTTATTATATTTTGAATATAGAAATATCATCATAGGCAAGATCTAGTTTGTTATTAGATTGATTTTGAGACGTTTTAATTAATTTTAGAAGAATCACAAATTACTAACGAACTTAAGCACGGATATCCCAAACAACCCCAGTGGCCACCTCGTATTACCTAAGAATTAATCAATCAGTACTGATTGAGCTTCTATCACATGAACTAGTAAAAAAGTTGACATAATTCTTGTTCATTGTACATATTCTTACACAAAAGGAAGGTTAGCAATTCTTTACATAATTGTGTATTAGGCCAAAAAAATGGGCAACACACTTCAACTCCAACACCAAAATCAGCAAGAGCAAGAACCAGTTCAAGAATCAAACGAACTTCAAACCCAAACTCAAACTGAAACCTTCACTTGTGAAATCTGCATCGAACCAAATCTTCTCACAAGAAAATCAAGAAACAGTGACCTCTGCTCCCACCCATTCTGCACAGACTGCATGATTTCCTACATACAAATGAAGCTCGAACAAGATGTTGCAACGATCCCCTGCCCACATCCAGATTGCCATCATAATCTGGACGTACACTTCTTCGGCTCACTTCTGCCTCCTCGGCTTTTCGTAAAATGGTGTGATGCGCTTTGTGATTCTACTCTTTTAGGCCTCGAAAAATGGTATTGTCCGTACAAGGATTGTTCTGCTTTGGTTGTGAACGAGTGTGGTGGAAGAGCGAAGAAAGAGAAGTGTCCCAATTGCAAGAGGTTATTTTGCTTACAGTGCAAGAAACAATGGCATCCAGAGTTTAGGTGTGGGGTTTTAGTGGACGAAAACGACTTTGCTTTTACTGTGCTGGCTGAGCAGAGGAAGTGGAAGAGGTGTCCTCTTTGCTTGCATTTCGTTGAGCGTGTTAATGGTTGCAACATAATTATGTGCAGGTATCTTGATTTTCCCCCTTATACATTTGTAGTCCTATTAGATCGACTATATGTTTTCTCTAAGCCTATATTTCTAAAACGACAAGTAAAAAAATGGAGGGTGTAATAATTTTTCGTGTTCTTCCACATTTATCTGCCTATATATGTTGCTGACTTTTTTCATGTTGTTGGTAGATGTCGAACCAGTTTTTGCTATGGATGTGGAAAGACAATATGTAGCTGTAACAAGAGAATAGAGTTACGGCCCGAGGCTCCTATTCGTATTTCCGAGGATCGTACTCCTATTTCTGAGTACTTACGCATTTTGGCTTTTGCTGTTATTCCATATCTAGTTTATGTAATTTCTCTTTACTTGGCTAACTTAATTAGTGGCCATTAGATTATAGGATTTTCATTTAATTTAGATCTTGTGATTGAGATTAATTAGGGGCAATATTGGTATGAAATTTAATGTTTATGAAGCTGAAATTCTTGTTCACGCCTCTTAGCTTAATGCTGCCCATTGGTGGCTATAACGATGGAGAACGATTACAATTCTAATAGTATGTTCATTTTTATACAATATTGAACATTTCGAACACATGAGCACATTTGTTCTTTTTTTCATGCGTTTTTTTCATTCATTTCAATTTTTACACATTATTTCCTCTTTTTGTATGATTTTAATTGAGCTAAACCACGATTTGCTCAATATTGTTATTTTCCACCACTAATGCAACAATATTATCTGTAATATAAAACTTATTTTGGAATTTAGTCTTGTTTTTCCCCTTTAATATTTCAACTTTTTTATTGTATATGTTTTTGTTTTTTCACCATTTATAGAATTATTGTACACGCATTCACATACTTTTATGTCAAAATAGTTACTAATGAATAGTTTTTTAATAATAAGTTGAGATATTATTATTGAGTTGGTAGTAGTTCTTAAAGTTAGCTAATTGTGATACTTATATATGGCCAATAGAAAACTAATTGTCACTATGAAGTATATAATCTCTATGATATTCATTTTTTTTTAAACTGTAGGGAATCAGTAAAAAAAAAATCAATTTATTCAACACCAAAAAGACCCAATAATTTGCATTGTATCGGAAAAAACCCGAGTACGTTGTTTCGATGATAAACTTAACCTCTCCGCACTTGTACCTAAACTCTCTCCGTTTTTTTTATTTGATTGTTTGGGGAAAAAGTACTTTATTAAGAGATTGTGAAAAAATCCATTGAGATTGTAAAAAGGTGCATTGGAGTTGTAAAAAATTGCATTGGAATTGTAAAAAGTTGCATTGAAATTGTAAATAATCAAATATTTTAAAATAAGAAAAAAGCTTTAAACAATCAAATAAAAAGAAACGGAAGGAGTACCTAATTGCACGAGAATGAATCAATTCATAGTCATTGAATTTCTGTCACATGAAATACTAAAAAAGTTGATACTCCCTCCGTTCCTAAAAGATTGTCACATTTTGACTTTTACTACTCAAATATTACAAAATTTGATCATGAATTTCATTAAACGATAAAAAATAATATAGTCATGTGGTACCTTGTTAGATTCGTCTCAATATATATTTTTAAAATATTTACTTTTTATAATTTTTTTACATGTACAATAATAGATATTTATGTTTTAAATCGTATTTTGTTGACCACCAAAAGTACAATATTTAAGGACGGAGATAGTATAATTCTTATTCATTGTACATACTCCCCTACAAAAGCAAAAATGCACAATTATGTAAAGAATTGCTAATCTTGGCATTTTCCCAAATTAGTACTATTACTACTAGTACCACTATAATCTTCCACACCTCTTTCAATTTCACATTTACACAACTCATCATAATTTGGCAAAAAGATGGGCAACACACTTCACCCCCAACACCAAAATCAGCAAGAGCAAGAACCAGTTGAAGAATCAAACGAACTTCAAACCCAAACTCAAACTGAAACTGAAACCTTCACTTGTGAAATCTGCATCGAACCAAATCTTCTCACAAGAAAATCAAGAAACAGTAACCTCTGCTCCCACCCATACTGCACAGACTGCATGATTTCCTACATACAAATGAAGCTTGAACAAAATGTTGCAAAGATCCCCTGCCCATGTCCAGATTGCCATCATAATCTGGACGTACACTTCTTCGGCCCACTTGTGCCTCCTCGACTTTTCGTAAAATGGTGTGATGTGCTTTGTGATTCTACTCTTTTAGGCCTCGAAAAATCCTATTGTCCATACATGGATTGTTCTGCTTTGGTTGTGAACGAGTGTGGTGGAAGACTGAAGAAAGAGAAGTGTCCCAATTGCAAGAGGTTGTTTTGCTTCCGGTGCAAGAAAGAATGGCATCCTGGGTTTAGGTGTGGGGTTTTAGTGGACGAAATCGACGTCGCTTTTACTGTGCTGGCTGAGCAGAGGAAGTGGAAGAGGTGTCCTCGTTGCTTGCATTACGTCGAGCGTGTTTATGGTTGCAACAGAATTATGTGCAGGTATCTTCATTTTCCCCTTAATCTACATTTCTACTTTGTAGTCCTGTTTAGATCGAATATATGTTTACTCTATGCCTAACTTTCAATTTCTCAATGTCTGGGTGGGGGTCAGTAATGTAAACTAAACACACACAAAAATTGGCTTAGGTGTAGAGTTGTTAAATTAATTTTAACCAAATTAAAGGTCAATAATTTTCGCACTCCAAATGTTGATAACGGCACTCCACTTTTAATGTAAAAGTGAGTCCAAAATCAGAAAAGGGATGGAGTGTCGATATCAAGAATTAGAGTGAAAAAATCATCACTCTTTTTAAATTATGAAGAGCGAGCGACTCAAGTTCATAAGGTTGAAGATGATGTTTTTATTTAATTTTTTTTGGAAATGGCACATGAACATTTTTGTACATTGCTTTGAAAAATAATTTGGTCAAGTTCGGCACCTGAACTTTTGCGAAATTTTCTTTCAAAAAATCAATGTTTTCAATATAACTAACTTATCATTGGGTTAAGGACGGTTGAGAAGTCAAATATAAGTCAACAACTAGAAAACTAATTTTTCAAAACCATGTAAGAAGCTACATCAAGTAAGAAGTATAGAACAATTAGTTCGTAAGGACCACCATTGTATAACCATTCATCAACGGATGCTGCTTCCCAGATTGGGCAAAAATGCAACCCTAAGTTGAGGTCCAAAAAATACAGTCTAAATACCTAGTTAAAATGTTGGAGAATTGCCGACTGGTGGGGCCTCCTCCTTATTTGAGTTCGCACCTAAGTGAGTATTTGAAATGTTTTGGGTGCCAAATTTGATTTCCTGTTCCTCGGCATTTATCTGTCTATATATCTTGCTAAGTTTTTTCATGTTATTCGTAGATGTGGAACCAGATTTTGCTATGAATGTGGGAGGACAATGTGTCGTTGTACGAATACCCTACGGTCATGGTTGGAGGCTGCTATTTATCTCTTGATCTGCGTTTTTTACTTTCTTGTCATATATCTATTCAGTTAAGTATTAAAACATGGCCACTTGTGTGCATACTCCCTCCAGGCTCCATCCCATGAACTAAAAATCTTAGACTAAACATGTGGATGTCAGATGTTTTTAACTTGTTTAGGCAAAAGTCACAAGAAAAGAAACACATTTATTTCTTCTAATTGTCATCTAACCCGTTGGAGTAATAATTTCTTATACATCCACCTCGATACTCTAATTTCTTACGGATCTATGTGTGTATTCAACTCCTTAACATCATGTAGAGATGCACACTTATGAATTTCATGCGACAGTAGCACTAAAAAAAAACCAGCCACACAACTCGGCTAAGAGGAACAACAAAGACACATTCTTAAAATCACCAAGATGTAAAGCTTAGAGACAACGTGCTCCAATGCAAAATCTTTCATCTGCCAAAAGCAGGTATTTGATAGCACTTTTATTAATGTACAATAGCCCACAAAGACGATTTCTCTGCCGGGTAAGAAGACCAACATGCAGATACATGCCATTTATTCATTTTTCATGAGTGGTAGCGCAAAAAAAAAGCTCTGTTTATGACTATCCACAAATTCATGGATTTGGGATATCAACATTTCCATCACACCATAGCAAGGATAACCACACTACGTCACCTGCTAGGTTGATTTCGATGCACACCACAAAAAATAATAATTAAGGGCTAAACACTCTATTGGAATCGCCTCACCGTCTTCTCACAGTACTTGGTCCAAATGGAAGAATCAGATATACATCTGCATTTAGCAATAGTAAGAAATAAATATTGTTCACCTTGGTGGTGGCTGCCACAGTGGATCAATCCTCGTCATCAGCGATTAACTTAAATGAGAAGGGCTGGAACTTGTATCCGTCTCCCTCATAGAACTTGTTTTGGAACTCCACCCAATGAAGTCGCAGCGCGTGCAAGAAGGCACTGAGTGTTTCCATTACCAACAACACTCCAACCGTAGCAGCAATGAATATGATGATCCCTATTATAAGGATGATCACATTGTTGTATCTGCAATATATTAAAAGAATATTAGCCACAAGTAATGTTTAAGCAGAATGTGAGAGTGTTGCGTCAACACAGCTCAGTCGGAGAAAAGTAATGATAGCTTACCCCCAAGCAAGAAGAAGAACCTTCTCATAGAACACGCTGGACAGCTCAGAATGTGCGAGGCTGAAGGGGAAAGAATATAGTTGTTAGTATTCTTACGAGAGCAATGTCATGGGAGCTGAACAAGAAAAGAGCGTGTCATATGTCACTGTTAACTATTTGCAGCTTATGTGACAAGAATCGTATATCTTGTGAACGACATCAAACAAACAGGCAACATTATCCTGTCCTCCAGTACTATTACCTAAGAGATATTTGCATTGCTACTAATACATTGTTACTACAAAGTTCTCAAGGAACTTTCATCACTTGGAATTATATAAAGACTACTATAAATAAAATCCAGATTCCCAAATTCATTCATCCACATCTTTCCAAGGTATACCTGAGTGCCCACAAACGCAGGTATGAAGCTGTATTTGAGACTGCTCCAAGAACAAACTCGATTGTATGAATGAGTTGGTGCACTAGTACTTCACTAAATTCAAATTCTTCATGGTCGTTGGGCTCATGGTTTGCATCCAGGAGTAACGATTCTTCATTATCAGGAAGGGGTGTATATGACTCTGCGTGGCGCCTCTGCAAAATTGTGAGTTCTGGTAAGAATCCTCAACATATTACCTATGGGACTGCTGCAGTTTAGCAGGCCACCAAAATATGTGGGAGTGGATGGCAAATTCAACGAAAAGTAGCTAAATCAAGCATACCTCATGTTGAGCCTTCAGAATTAATGGTTTGGGAAGCAGCATCCATGGAACAGAAACAAGAGCTAAAAGTAACAGCACTATCTGAAGGAACAAACTAACCAGAGTAAGCTCAGATCAAGAAGTACATCCAGCAAAGAGCAATTTGGAGAAGTTTGCAAAAATATCCAGGAGAAAGGAGTTTATTAAAAAACATTTAACCTGAACTATCTTCTGGCCGGGAAAGAGCTGGTTCTCACCAATATCTTCTGTAGGGCTCAGGAACATGTATATCAGGACATGATACAAGTCTGCTTGAGAACCAGTGTACCATTTTATAATGATAAGGAGAGAAAGATAACCGAAAAGGCCGTTCAAAAATATCATCTGAGGGATAAACTGAAACCTGAGAATGCACGTTAGCCAAACATTAGTAGCATAAATAAATAAAAAGTCCACCAAGAAAAGTACGCATTCCAATCATACCAAACATTTAGGTGATTTCTGAAATACTGGGCATTAAAATAGCTTATTATTATCCCCAGGTTCATTTGGGCCACACCGAGAAGGATAGACATTTTCATCTTCAATGAGTTAAGAAATGACAGCTCACTGCGTGTACCATGCCATACAGGATCCACACCAAATGGATAGGTGTCACGGACCTGAATCAAGCCAATAGTAGTAGCCTCACTGCAACCAAGCAACACATAAAATTGTCAATATGACATAGCACGGATACGAGGAAGTAAATTCCTTAAGAACTACTACCACATACCTGCAGGAAAGGTCGCGGCAAGCATAGGCTGATTTACCAAATAATTCATAAGGCACGGAGAAGAATTCGTTGTAGATCAAACCAGTGTAGATTGAAAATATTGACATCATTATTATCACATAACGACCACCAAAAATCATTTCTGTAATATCTCCAAGTTTCTGCAATAGAAATTTCTGACATTATTGCTTTCGAAAAAGGATAATTGAAATATAATGAAACCTCACATTCAAAAGCCGAACCCATAGGCAACTACTCAAACAGAAATTACCTGACTGGCGAGCTTTTTCTCTCTGATGATGAAGTACAATGTTGCAAGGAACAGGCATATACCATGCCCCCAATCACCAAACATGACGGCGAAAAGAAACGGGAACGTGACTATGGTAAAAACACCGGGATTTGCTTCTTGATACTTGGCCACTCTGAAACATTGAAAGCCGAATGCGTTACCGTTGGAGTTAGTTTCAGTCACAATTCACAAGGCACATGTATAACAAGATTATTATCTCATTATTCATGTTTGAAACTAGAAACAAGTCTGATCAATTTTTTATTTTTATCCAACAATACCACAATATGCTATCAGAACATGTTCGGTAAACAAACAGAGAGAATTGAATGACCCAGAACGATCCCCCTGAACCAAATAAGTTAAAGCACTACTCCTAGAACTAAGCTATAGACTTTGCAAATGTCATGTTTGACTGGCCTGTCAGCCTTTGACTCAAGTTCTAATTACTATAAATAAGAAACGAATGAACAGAAGCACCAATTATACTTTTCAATCAATCATTCTGTTTAGCATAAAGTCTACTGCATATCAAACGATAAAAAACACTATAATTTCAATAATTTATTGGTTGAGACCAATAAGTAATTTTTTGAATGTTTCTCACCCATATGCATCAACAATTTCTTGGTATGCGGAAGTGAACTTGTTTGTTCTAAAGAATGTTGGGGGAGACTCTCGAGTGTGCAACACTCGTAATATGGAACCGACTTGTGAATTAGAATCATGTGCCGCTCGCTGCAAAGCTTCTTGAATCTGCGTAATAGATGAAGTTTGTCATCTGTAAATACCTCTATTTGTACTGAACCTCAGCTGATCCAAGGCCAAGACTGAAGACGCATAATCAGCCAAAACAACTAAAAGCGTCTTAAAGATAATACACTCCTAAACTGTCGACGATTTGAAAAAGTAAGTAACGCCTTACTCACTCCATCCCAGATTCACCAATTTTTATTTCTTTCAGTACTATATACACATATACACAGAAGTCTTTCATATTTATTGTTTCAGTACGATATATACATATACACAGAAGTCTTTCATATTTATAAGGAAATATCAAAATTTAGTTTTAGATCAATATCGCGACAACATAAAAAGAATTGGTCAGGGGTCACGCCTCTCCATCCCCCAGAAAACAAATCTTTGTAAAAACATTCAATTGTGGGGGAAGCAGTAACTTACCTGCTTTGTTGCAAATGTGGGACTCCATCCTTCTGCGACAAGGCACTTCTTAGTCACATCAATGCTTAGCATATTAAGCGTATGATATATAGATTTTTCCTTCTTCGCCTGAACAAGGTTCAAAGAAATAATGTTGAGTTTTTTATACTTGGGACAACAAGAAGTTGCTTAATATACAAACAACAGGATGATGTTGAGTTGTTTATGTAGACAAAAATTCGGTCAGTGTACTATTATTTAACACAGACCAAGTGATTCCACTGTTCAAACTGTTCGCCTATTCTTTGTAATAAATTTCCACGGTGCAGCAACCCAGCATCTATAGTGGTCTTTAGCTCAGATAATCTTCCAGAGACCTGGTAAACAGAACATTAGATAGGTGATGCAGGGATGACCAAGGGGTAAGAACATGAGAGTATAAATGTTTGATAAAGTGAAGCAAGCAGATAAGATGATTGCTACTCTGCCTGATTTTAGAGTGAAGTAAGATAGCAAACAAGTTCTTTACCAAGGGGACATATTTTAAGAGGAAGTTGTAGTCTTATCCAAAGGTTCCAGCAGAATGAAATTTCTAACTAAGACCTATATATGAGAAGAGGGGGGTGGTGGATAGTTAACCTACCTCAGTGATCATCTGAGCCTGCTTCCCGAGGTCTTCAGTGAAAGGGTAGCGATTTGCTCCGAAGGCATCACAAATCTTAAGAATTTTGTTTTTTGCACGTTCTCCAGAAAAGAAGACCACAAATACATTTTTCTCTACCTGTAACATGATCATAATGTTAGAAAACACCATGTTAACTCTACATGATGCATCTATACCTCATATATCTACATATAAATGTATCAATATGTCATATGTGAAATGACTGGTATATTTATAAGAAATGTTCATCTGAAGATGCATCACTTATCATGAGCAGTGCTTATCTCTCATCCCTATACTACTGCCACCCACTCGCCCTCCCGAAAAATGAATTAAAATAAAATAGAACAAATTGTAGATCTGAGTGGTGGATTGAAGCAGCATTTTTATTTATTGTTAACAAACATGACCATAAATAGATGTAAAACTAAAGTTAATTTTTCTAGCCTAACATTATATTGCATAATCTTACTTTGGCAATGATCTATATAGGATCATAATAATCACATTGACTGACACAGTAAGTTGCATTAGCATTCATCTATCAATCTTAAAGTAAAAAAAGTGTACAAAGAATGTTGGTAGACTCTTTATCTATCTGTTGGTGTCCAAACTTAACAAAAAAATCTGATAAACCAGGAAAATATATCTCAAAATCAAGGGAATAGATATGGCATATTCCACCAAAACATGCTTGTGCTAAATATTTTTCTTTCAAATGAAAAAGATAAAGAAATATGAAGAGATGGTCCAGACAGCAACAAAGTAAATACCGACAGAAGTAAGGAATATGAATAACCTTCTCTCCAGACACAGGATCTGTGACAAGATTCTCATTCGCAGCCTGTTTAAAGAATATGTTACCCCTTGTAGCACGAAATAAAATCCTCTCAAAGGGCAATAATTTTTCCCTTGGAACAAGTCCACTTATAAACCCCAATTTCACTTGTTTTGATGGATCGGTAAAGACTTCCTGCAAAAGTAATTCCACGGAAGGGTTAATGAGAGACATGAGAAACTATCGTAGTTACCTTGTAAAAATGAGTAACTTCGCTTCGTACCTGTTCTGACAGCAATGGAGCTTCCAAGGATTCCTCACCACTTTGAGCTGATGAAATTTCTCTATGTAGAGCCTCAGCACTGCTCAATGCTGATTGAAAAAACTCGCCAGCCTGAAGTTATAAAAGACATAGTAGGATCAAAACATCAGCTTCATAGAAGACAAAAGCAAGAACACCTTAGTCATCCAAAGAAAAAAAACAATAATGCTTTTGCGGTCTTTACAGCAAAGTAAATTGAACTAAATACTAAAGCGACGAGCAACTGCAACGAGGTTATAATTATGTTTCGTAAGTAAAACGCCTCATTCATCAATTTAATTAACAATTCAGTTGTTGTTGCTAATTGAAAAAACATAGCAACTATTTCCAACTAAGGTTGTCAGTGAGATGAAAATAGAGATGAACATCTACGTATCAACTGAAAATAATGAGCAATTGAGACATATCAGGTTTATAAATTATTTCTATGAACCTCCTTGTAAACCTTTAAACTCACAGGATCATCAGATTTAAAAAGTTCTGGCACTTCATAACAACCATCAGACACTAAGAAACAAGCATGAGGGCAAACAGATGGCAACTAATGACGGTTTTTCTTCTCGCAGGTCAGTCCTACATCATCGAGTATGTTCATACTTACACCAAAAGAGGAATTTAAGATGTGTACCTTCTGCAAAACCAGCTTATACTCCAACAGCTCATTGTATGACCGCTGCAACTTCTCACTGTTTGCGTTAATCTCAGTTAGCTCAGCTTCAAGATCACCAAGCTTCACCTATACATTTAAGACAGAAGATGAAAATTTAGTAATTACATATCACAAAAGCAAATAAACTAATTAGAATGTCAACATACCTCTAAATCATCCAGATTCATATCTGCTTCTGCTGTAGGCCATGCTGCAGGGACCAATCCAGCCTTAGACATCTGTTCCTTGAAAAAACGTAGCTTGCGAGCCATTTCTCCGCATCTTTTAAGCTTCAAAAAAGAAAAAGGAAAAATATTACCAAATTTTCATTCATGCAAACTTCCATAGCTCTATCTTTTATCACTTTAAACTAATTTGTATTCAAATTAATTCATTCCTTCTAAACCAACTGCATAGTAAAACATGCACTGAAAAAGGCATTTTCTTATGAAAATTGGTGCCTAAAACTTCAAGGATCATGAGTTCGTGATTAAAAATATAGTATTTAATTGGATGAGACAATTAAATCGCTTCTCAGTTATGCTACTTTCAGTTTATAGAGAGAGAGACAATGCATGTGATGCATGTGTTCACTTTTCCTTTCACAATAAATTCCATTCCATTCAACGCTGTAATGTTTGTGCAGAGGGACATACAAAGCGTTTACTGGCACGACCATCAAAGAATTTTGGCAAGCCACCACCATGAATATAGAACTTGATACCATCATGGATAACTTTTAGCTCACCTTACTAATCAATTTATGAAATCCTTAATATCACAGGATCAATGTTAAATGCAGCAGAATTAACAATTAAGTTTAACTTTGATTAACTGCATCTCTCTCAGTTAGTATTATGTAATAACCAGTCAATGAGACCATCAGAACTTAAATTGTAAGGCTTTTAATTTAACACCATGACAATTTTCCCTTACAAGAAATAGAGCAGCACAAATATAGGTGTTACAAGAAAATGTAGACGATTGCTAATATTTCTGAAAATAACGCAATTTACCTGGGTGGCATATGTTCGCTGGAAAGGGCTCTTTTCTGCATTTAGCTGCAGGTTGAAAAAATCATTGGAGTCAAGAGGCATAATCGAAGGCAAAACTTTAAGTATAAATGTCAGTTAATAAAATGTAGGCCATTGTGCTTCCAATATGCTAGCTTCAACAACTCCTGAATCGAAATCTATACACTAAACTTAAAATATGCTGAATAATTTCAGGCACCGATCCCAACTACACAAAATATCCAACTAGTAACAGAACTGGGTAACTGAACCAGATTCAATCAACCACAAGAATTTGAAAGATGTCAGAGATTAAGAACATCGAACAAATAAATTAACTCGTTAAAAAATCACATCTTTAAGACCAATTATGCGAAAAATATCAAATTGATATTATCTAGTTTCTAACTTAACTCAATAATTAATCAACCCAAGTTAAAGCCATTAATGAGAAACATATATCAAGTCAATAACAAACACACACACTTGACAAGATAAATACACATTAGCTAAATTGAAGTTCAGAAAACAAAAGCTAACAATAATATGAGATGGTTCGTAGCAAGCGACTGAAGCATTGACATTAACATAAGACACTTATATACATCAATTCAACATGTAAGAAACTCCGGCCCAAGTGGTGTAAGAGGGTCATAATATCTTGTTACAACAGAAAGTCTGTTCGATAACGTGGATTATCGATTAGTCTAGTGGTTGAATTCCGTTACATATACAATTCACGAATGAAAAAAGATTGATATGAAGTTTACGGACATCTTTAAATTGCAGGAGGCCAAGATCGCCGAGGTAGGAGACGGAGAGATGAGCGGACTCGATGGGGATAATGACTTGGATCAGCTGCATCGTCTCCGACCGGAACAGATCCATCGGAGGAAAACAACCTCCGCCTTGAGAATCCATTGTCTGATTTTGACTTTTTTATGTTCCTCAGGATTTTATGTAATAATAAGTGTTATCTGTGTCTGTGTGGTGTTTTGGTTTGCTTCACGTTCTTTCTCCTCCTCCTGTCGTCGTATGTGTCACCACAGATTGGATCGTATTAACGTTCATTAAGATTAAGATTTGGGTACTTACATATTACTCCCGCTATTTTCACAAAATTGAGTCGAGTCGAATGTAAAACTCGTTTTTTAAATCAAAATGAATTAATCGAATAATTGAAACTATTTCAGGGAATTGATCCTAGTTGGATATCGAGTCGATTCAATCCCATCATACAAAAAAGATTGAGTTAACTTGAATAAGCTATCTTCCGTCTAAATTAATTTGTTTAAATGTTGACGTGGTCAAGATTTTTTAAAAATCATTATAGTGAATTACATTCTTAAGAATGGTTCTTAACTTTTTTCTAACATAGAGATTATGAATATATGAAGTTTTAATCTAATAGTGGGACCTGAGAGTGAGACCACAATAAATACATTATTTTTATTTTTGACGTATCAGTCATTTCTATTAATATCATTTCAAGTTCACGTAACTATAGAAATTTAATAAATGGCTCATGACCTCTGAAAGAGTCGGCACTCTAAAATCTTTAAAAAAAATAAATACTTCTCCAACAATAATTAAATCAAATACGGAATATATATTTTAACAAAAATTGTGATCAGATGTTATTATAATACTAACTTATGAATGTTCGTTATCTATTTACATGTAATGATGACTTTTTGTTTGTAAACTAGCGTTAAGAATATAAATACAGAAATATTAAATGAATTTGGGTGACTTGCTACGAAATTATTAAACTATCGATATGTAACGTACAATTGATAATTAGTCATAAATTTTGATGAATAGAAATAGTGTCTTAGTACCTCTCAAAAAGGTAAACTAAATCTCAATCATTACTAAAAGGAAATAAATAATAATCAAATTAGGATATAAATCTTGCAGGACTCGACAAAATCAATGATTTGAAATTTTAAGCCCTACGTACTTTCCTTCATTCATGATGCTAATCATTATCAATTGATTTAATCATTATCAATTGATTTAATCATCATGGGCAATACAATTCTTTATTATTGAATATATGCATCAAGATAATATTTTGTTAAGCGTAAGAAAATGTACAGTTATTAGTTTTATGATCCGTTTTGATGAAGTGAATCTAAATTAATTTAGATGAAATTTTATCATTTTATAACATTTTTGTATCCATCAAGGATTAAATAACTAATCTTCATTTATTTAGATTCAACTCATTTTTGTTATTTCTATTTTCTTATAAATTAGCAATGAGAATATAAATACTGTAATGGTATTACAGAGAACGAATACATAGATTTATAACTAATAAATAGTTTTATGAACTACAAGACAAATTCTCTCCATTTTCCAACAATGTTAGATTTCCATACCTCTTTGTTAGAAGATTGGGTCAAATGCACCAAATTATTGAGCCCAAAATTGGAGTGTAATCTATGTGAATGATGTTTTTAGTTATGCTCTACCTTATTTCGATTAGATAATATTCAAACAGCGTTTTAAGACATTTAATTAAATTCACCTGAATCGCCTTTACCTAGTTTAACTTTTAAAATTTTACCCTCACATAAATTTATCATAATTCAAACAAAGCATTAAGGTATTATATATGATGACTATGAACTTCGACTGCAATTAGTTAAATATCATAAAACGTTCAAGATTGATTATGTAACATACGTAGAAAACAAATTATCCTATTGTTTATACGGCAAGCATCACCATAATATACCATTCAAAAGTCTCAAGCCTTAAAAGTAGATAGCTGAGGTATTTGACTCGAGGCCAAGAGGGGTTCACCCAAAAGTGAAATATAAATTCCAAATAGACTGCAAGACATAATATGGTCTAACAATAATATGAGTGGTCCAGCGAGCGGAGATTCGAACAAACAAAGGTCACATCGAGTCAAGGCCCTCATCAACTTTGAATATTATAATATGACTATATTAACTTTTAAGTTGGCTCGTTTTGCTTGCTTCTCCATTAGGCTAGGCTCGAATACTCGACTCCTGACTTAATGTGCAAATTGCTTACTTGATCGAATCTTTAGCAACACTGCATAGTGTATTATATATGTATAGCATATGAGGAGAGCAACTTGGAAGAAACAATTTTATCAATTTCCTTTTGCTATGCTTATCGTCTTCATATGAACTTGATTTGTAAAGTAACGCAATCAAGACACATCCCCTCGAAAAGCTATTTCGTTTGGGGGGCATTAGTCTTTTTCGAGCGAACACACGTTTCGTTCGTTCACTTTTTCTTTTTAATTGAAAAAGATCAAATGTACAATCTTCGACCTCATGCAAGCAGCAATACAATGAAAATAGTTTCTATCCGATCACATACGTACATATGAACTTTCTAGTACTAATCAGTAATCACTTCTCTATCAAGGAGATCTGATCTACACCCATGTGACAATAATTTCGAAGTATATTAACTTGTTCATATATTCATTATTCTTAATTATAATATGCCGTGAGTAAATTCTAATTACATTAAGTTAATAATTTAATGCATATATATTTCATTTCATCTTGAGGAATGTTACATAAAAATATTATAAAATTGACACTACACCTATAATTCATAAAAAAAAATGGACAATGAAATAAGGGGAAGTATGGGAAGACATCAATTTGCATTGAAGCATTATTCATCTCTTATCTTCTTACACTATAATGCCAGCTACTAGTTTCAAATCCAACTATTATTTTCAATTTCTTGTTGGGTTTTGAGATCCTAAAGATGATGTCTATCCTTATGTGAAAAGGTAATGCTTGTCTTCTAGTATTTCATGAATGAAGGCGACTACTTAGTTGTGTGTATATTTTATATGGACAACTTATTTTGTTCACATTGCTTTAGGATGTGTATAAAGTCAATGAAATTTTGAATCAACAACTTTGCCTTTGAACAATCAATGAAAAATCACTTCCTTTTAGTAGATGGATCAAATAAATAAAAAGCAATCACATTATGAGATCTTGCGGATAAAGTTTTGCGTTCTTACATAAATGCCACATGCTTAAATCATTGATTTAATATGTGTATACATTTCGAGTCATTTGAGTTAATTTGTTTTGTATATAATTGAAATCAGGATGAAAATAAAAAGAATAAAACAATAATTAACATAAGGTGGACAAAAATAGGAGCATTTGATTCCATCCGTCGTCATATTCATTATTCAATATAAGACTTTCAACGTTATTGTACATCTTAAACAAAATTTCATTTTTTTTTAATAATATACACTATTATATTGTTATTAGAAGGTTTCAACAGTATAAAATAAACATACAAATCATATTAGAGTGCAAATTACTAGCCGTCTCGCCTACTCACACAATCCGGATCCAACGTGATTAACCGACAACCTTTAGATCCTTGATCATGTGAGACACATCCGGCGATTTACCCCATCTGAGCATATATGCATAAGGAGTAATTACTTATTTACTTTGAAGGTTCCGAATGGGGCACTTCCGACGATTTAATCATGTGAGACACATCCGACAATTTACTCTATCTAAGCATTTGATCATGTGAGACGCATCCGGCGATCTCATCCCGAATAACAGTTAAGATATGACACTTCAATTGATTTGGTGAGAGCTTCCGGAATTCGCCATGGGCACTCCAAATTGATTGTTTGATATATTATTTATGAAGATCCAGCTATGCATGTTCCTATGCAACCCATTAAACAAAAAAGTGCACTTATTTTATTCCTGCTCAATATTATAATCCCACCTCGATCCTTTCCACAATTTCTTTATTACTCCATACCTATGAATATGTCATGTACAACGTCATAAATACACCAATTTCTATTTTCTTTTTCCTTCTTACAGAAAAAGTGCAACTTAAAAAAAAAAAGATCAGTTAATGAGCAGATAAATAGACCCCACATTTGCTTTAGGCAACAACCTAGCTTGAGACTGATTGCATTTCCTTTTTCTTGTCCGTATTACTATATTTAATCGTATATATATACAACTTGTTTCAGCTTTCACTTCAAACAGATTGCCTTTTTTCTTTAGAGCTTTCATTTTTTGAGTTTGATTGAGGAATTAAAGAATCGGTGGGAAGTTATTAGAAGGTGGTCCTCTTTCTCTACATCCCTTTTGCCCATAAGGATTGGTCTTATTCAATAAATCCAAACCTTATATATACATATAGTTTATGCAGTAAGTTTAGAAAAAGATTGTTAGATTAAAACTCGAGAGAATTAGAGAAGACGGGATGAAGATTCAGTGCGATGTTTGTGAGAAAGAAGAAGCAATTGTCTTCTGCCCAGCTGATGAAGCTGCTCTTTGCCAAGCTTGCGATTATTGTGTTCATCATGCTAATAAACTTGCAACCAAACACCAACGTTTTAGTCTCCATTGCCCGTCTTCCAAAGATTGCCCAACTTGTGATATTTGTCAGGTAATTCGAGTATAAGTTATATTCATTGTAGTTAAATGAAGAAAAATTTGCGATGATATGAAAAAGTGTAATAGAAAGTGTCACACGAGGTGTCTGACTGAGTATTGGTATATTGATATTACAGGAAAGGCGAGCGTTACTATTTTGTCAAGAAGACAGAGCAATCCTGTGCAGAGAATGTGATGGTGCAATCCATAAAGCTAATGAATACACAAAGAAACACAATAGATTTCTTCTCACTGGTGTGAAGCTCTCTGCTAAGGCTTCTCATTACCAAGCTTCATCCACTTCAAATGGATCAAGTAGTTTTCGTGATCTCACAAGTGAATCATCAAATCCTATCAACAGCACAATCACGGCCACGAGCAACTACGACTCTTTTAGCCCGAATGCATATGTAATGACGACTGAATCTACATTGAATTTTGGTGAAGTTAATAGCCATTGCTATGTATCTCAAATGGATCAAGCTTCAAGTAGTAGCATAACAGAGTATTTGATGGAAACTTTACCCGGGTGGCGCTTCGATGATTTTATGGATGCATCACCTTCGTCATATGGATTCTGTAAGATTCTTCCCGTGTTGAACTTTTAAGTGATTAGTTTAACATTTTCATTGTAGTCTTGTACATATATTGAGATGCTAATAATTAATTAAATTTACAAATAGTCAAGTATTAAGACATTAATTTTCTGATAAGTGTATGTGCCTTTTTGTTACAGATTCCTGAAATGATGATTTTGGTAAGAGGTGAGGTGAAAAATGATGAAAGTTGGAAGGAGAACGAGAGAAAAAGATGAGACAAAGTTCGGCTGTTATCGTTGAAAGAAGGGGTCAACCCCAATACTCCTACGTACTTGTTGGAATGACATTGTTGATATCAATGATTTCTTTTTGTGTCCCACTTTCAAATGTATGGAGTATTTTTTTGTTCATATCATAACTATTATGATATCCAGTTATGAATTATGATCTACTCCCTCCTTTTTTGTCGTTTTAATTATTTATATATTGATTAAAAAAATAAAAATAATCGAAAAGTATATTAAAGATTTAAAAATACAATTGATTATCATCATATCATTGGATGATTAATAACTTTAATATTTAATTAAATAAAAAGTACACTAAAAATAAATAAAAATTATAATTAACTATACTAAAACGAGATATAAAAACTAAAAAGTTAAGCTAAAATGATAATTAAAAAAGTGGAGAAAATATATGATGGTTGATAACTTATCACACCCAATTACACTTTGCTTTGGACAATGATTATGGGATTTCACCTTCTTAACGAATGGAACGACATCCTCTAAAAAAACATGAGGCAACAAAGTTGTTTTTTTTTAATCGGAAAAAGTAAAGTTGTTCTTTTAAACTAAGGCAAAGCTACAGGATCATTAGTCATCACTCATCAGTCATTATCTATATTTTGTCCAGAATCATTTTGTTTATTTATATTTTAAATATTCTCATTCAAATCTTTCAGTACAACAATATATTTCATCATTAATATCATTATTATTTACTAATCACATAATTATTTTAGTGATAAATACATAAATTTTTTAATTAATAAAAATTAAAAGGGAATATAGCGCTTGACCTCCGAAGAAAACTACATGCATTTCATATGATAAAACTAACGAAGGAACATACGACAAAGTGAGTGAATAAATATTTTTGAAACACAGGCGAGCAAATGAGGACATAATACATTAGTAGGTAAAAGATGACTAAGATGAAACATAGATTATCATCGTTGCTTTTACCCTAAACTATATATGCCAACATATTAATTATTCACACATGCAAATTTGAGATTTGATTTGACTAGCACACACGATTAACACATGGTGTTCCTTCTACCGGAACAATTATATAAAAAAAGCTTGCGTCAAACTACATATGCCAACATAAAAAAGGTTCATGTTAATTATTCAGACATGTAAAACCATATTTTAGATGAAAAATGACCTCCCTTCACTATCAACGACCTAGCGTAACATTAATATTCCTAACGTAACAAGTCAGATGCATTAGTAGCGGATAATACAGTAATAGTTCATACGCAACTCCTTCACACATCAAATATAAACCAAGTCGGTTTCAAACTCAATAGTTGAAATCCAAAATATCCGCTCAAAACAATCTCAAGCCTAATGGGGTGACCTCAAAATTCTTAGTGATGAGCTGACTTGAAGTCTGTTTGATTCCTAATGGAGCAGTTTTGGACTATACCTAGATACCAAATCAGATGCTACAATTAAGCGTATGATAATGACTAGTTTAAAAAGCATCGGAACAATATTGATGGTGATCTTGTGGAGCTAAAAAAGTCATAAAAAATAAAACGTAGAAAAAGGTAGTCAAATTATCAAAAAATACTTGACAAAACAAAACAAAAAATTAATGGCAGATGTGTAAAGACTATGATATAGATGAATTTGTACAACAGGCTATACATGATAAATGTTGCCACGAAGAATCATACTTCAGTGATGCATAATCGACATAGGAAACATCTTGAAAGGGGACTTCAATTTGCTATAGATCTCTCGAGGATTTGTGTTTCACTACCTCGAGGGCAAGAGAATATCAATGACACTGTGATTCTCTTTCAAAAGTTACGGTACATTGTTGAACTAATAAAAGAATTGTACTTACGAATATTACAAGCAAATCACTGACTTCCGTTCCTGCATAGAAACAAAGCCAATAAAATATCATCAGCACCTGAGAAGCTAATGAAATCCAACATAGAAATGTTTTGTAACTAGAGTTTATTCACATGGCTTACATTTGGAAAAATAAATGTAACTCTGATAAAAAAAAAATGCATTTTCAATCAGGTAATTTGAACTAATTATGTTTTGTAACGACTCTAACATAGGTCATTTACTCATTTGGAACCCGTTAAATGTTTATATGATTGTATTTAATGGTCACAAATTTAATGTACAAATAATGAATCACAACATTTTTCTTGTATTGAATATTTACTTGTGGAGATTTTTCTTGTATTGACTATGTACTTGTGGAGTATTACAGATATGTGTGATAAGGTCGACTCAAATGTCCTTGAGGTTACAAAAAGTTGACAATATTGAATCTTACCACAAGTGATCATGATTTACATGTCAAGTAAATGCGAATATTCTATCAGTAATGGCTGTACGGCATATCGGACATTCGGAACAGGCAAGAGAACAAGATTTACATACTGCAAAAGAGCATGAACATTCAGTACTATTACGAAAATAATGAAAATGAAGAAAAATAGTTGAAGGAAGATAACATACAACAAAAATGACGGCATGGTAGAAGCATAGCTGTTGTAGACGATTCAAAACAGACTTTGCACACATGTGAATTTGTATCTCCATTGCCCAGGTGCCTTTGTTCTTTTTCCTTCATTTCTTGTATTCGAGCCTGAAGCAATCATACATCAATGACAACACAACAAATAGCTATTTATTAGAAAGTATAAACTAAAACATTGCCATAGCATCGTTTATGCGCATGTAGATAACTCATTGGTCATATTAAGAAATTAATATTGTGAGTGTTAATTAGCTTGTAGAATACATTCTTTGGAATTAGAAAGTAAGGGTATGACAACTATACAGGAAGAAGGGAGTACTTGATTACAGATTTGTCCCTTTCCTGTGCAACTATTTTTACATCTTGATCAAACCAAAAAAATTGAATTATTTTACCCGTAGCATGCCAATGATCAGTGGAACTTCAGAGGATTAGAAGTGAGTCAAACTATTTACCTTGAGACGAGCCACTAAAGGCTCTTCCTTTGGCACGTCTGAAGCTGGTATGGCATGATCCATGACCTGATCATCTTTAGGCAGTAGGACTTTAGCATCAGTGTCATTAGTTTTCAAGTTATCCGTGTTGTCAATTGAGACATTATGTCTATCATTGGTCTTCAATTGTTGTGCAACTGCAGCCTCCCTTTTAAGCTGAGCAACAAGTACCCACATATTTGCCAAATCATTCTCTAATGAAGTCTCCCTTCTCTTTGATTCTTCGGCTTTTTTTCTGTATTCCTCTTCCAATATATCCTTTTCAGCCAAAGCAGCCTCAAGAGTTGCTTCTCTTTGTTTTCTTGCATGCAGCTCCATTTTCAGATCATCTGGATCAAGGTCCCATGAGTCAAAATCATCATGCATCACTCCATTGATCTCACTGCCATGGTTAGTAATGCGACCTCTGAAGCCTGGTTTAAGTCTATCATTGTATTTGCGATTACCGCTGCCAGAGTTTCTCTCTCTAGAAGCCAGTTCCTTCTCCAGTTTGTCCTTGTGTAGTGAGAGTTTTGTAACTTCACTAGCAAGATTTTTCAACTCAACAGCAGCAGCAGATGCAAGTTCTTTTGCATAAGAAGCTTCTTCAGACAATTTCTGATTTTGTACTCGCATCCCGCTGTTTTCCTCCAATATATGAACATGTTCTAGCTTTAATTTTTCATTCTCAATCTCCTGTTAACAAGTACCAAACTATATTATCAATAAAAGAAGCTACATATTCATCATATGTACAGACAAACTTATTTACAAAACAAATGCATCCATCAGTAATTAACCTGAGACTGAATTTTCTTCATCAGCTCGTCAATATTTTCATCTGACAAGCGGGATTCTAAAAGTTGGGACTTGTCACCAGAGATTGAAGCCAGTTGTTGCTCCAGGCGACTAGTTTTCTCTAGCAATTCTTGATTCTCAATACACTGGAAATGAGACAGCAAGAATCAAGTCTGAAAGTTACTATATAATGATGACATGTTGTAAAAACAATATCGGCAATTAGGTCAATGGGGAATGAAAGAGAAGAGAATAGTGTATTACCTTGTTCTGTAACTGTTCTTGTAAAATACGATTATCAGCTGTTTTAATCTGCAGTGCCAAATATCAGATTTTAAACGAGAATGCATAATAACTGCAGTACCCAAGACTGCAATATCGAGAAATCTAACAAGCTGGTGGAGGGGTCCTTGGGTGAGTTGATACTTTATTGTGCTTGAAATTATTTAGAAGAAGCTACAAGAAACGAAAGACTTCATGTATCATATACCTCAAGCTCAAAACTCAGTTCACTGCACTCGCTCATCAATTTCATGACAGTCTGCAAATGGGAAATATTATATTGAAAATCTAGAACAAGAATTAGACTTGATCTGGATAGTGATGAGTATGACAAACAGTCTATGGAAAATTTTGTCATAGAACAAGAAGTAAATTTGATTAATAAAAGTGGCAAAAGAAATAGTGAAAACTGGAAGGACTATAATACCTGCTGCATTTCAGCTAACGATGAATTGGCAACAGAAGCTTCGCTACTTTCAACAATTCGCTGTTCTAAGATGTTCATCTGCCTTTTCTTTTCCTGGATTTCACGCTCTAAAGTTTGAATCTGCATTCAATAGGAAACAACACTATATAATGAGATATGCATACTCGTTCTCAGTGCATAGATGTAGTAACTATACAAGCTATTGTTGATTTAAACTGGAGTACCAGACTACATTACAGAAGTGTATGCCGAAAGTTAAATAAATGCCATAAAGAATAACCAGGGAAATTGTGGTTCGTGGCATACTTTTCGTGGCTATGAACTACTAACCATACTACTATAGTCATGAAAGAAAACAAGTACTAGAAGACACACGATATCCCTCGATATGCCACAACAAAAGAATAAGCTAATAACTTATTGTAGAGTTCTCAATGAAATTACAAAATTCAGTGAAGAAAGAGATCCTTGGATACATTTTGAAAATTCTAGTGACATTGGATGCACAAAGTTACTTTGTGGAGTTCTCAAAACCATTGCAACCTAAACTATTATGTATATTATGCACGATGCTAGATTTTGGTATGAAAATAGTACTTGGATTTTTGAACTTTCAGGATCATCAACAGACTGTTCCACTAAACGCTTCAAAGAACTGGTGTTAAATGCAATCTCTCCAGCAAGCATCTTCAGCTGCTCCACTAGCAGATCCATCTGGTCCGCCTCAGCCATGCCATCCTGGAATTTAACAATATGTTATATGTTATCTTCCTTGCATGGTAAAAATAGCTATCAAAAATCTATTTGATAATTAGCTTGCAAATAATTACGAGAATAAAAAAGGAGCATATATGGTAAGAGTAGCTCTCGAAAATCTATTTGAATATTAGCTTGCATAGACGTATACAAGAGGTCCATGAGAAATAAATATTTACAAAATATTTTAAATCATTTTCACCTTATATGCAATGTACTAAAGAAAATAAAAGTGGAATACAACCATATGCTAATGACAAGATAATGGAATCAAGGTCTGTAGTAAGAAAATGGTGTGTTGTTTCGTTCGCTAGCAGATAAATTTAGTAACAAATCAAATATAGATGTGATTAATGTATACATATGTGACGAAAATTAAGCTAAGCAGCTTTTACTTAAAAGGATGTAGTATCTTCGAATTAGATACAAACACAGGATAGCATCTCCGAATCATAACCAACCATTTGCTAAGGACAATGGTCAAAGAATCCAATAAATCAACTTCTAGGATAATGGTCTTAGCAGAGTAATACAACCAGTACATTATTTTCTCTCAACTGTCACAATTTTGTGTTAAAAATTAATCGCTAACTTTTTTTCCTGTAGATTGAATTGTTTATATATCAACGCTCAGAATTATTTCTAGAACATAGACCCTTACTGAACAACCAAACATTGGCAATATCTTCAGTTTGGCTTCCTGCACTGAAGAAAACAAACAAATTCTATAAAGTATAGGACATACTATTTGCAGTTTCAGATCACTGGAAGAACCACTAAGAAGTTCACCGCCTTGAATTGTTTCGCCCAATCTACCATCTGATGGGGCGGCCATGATAGAAGTTACAGAATCATTTCCGTTTCCACCGTCTATCAGCAATGCACCATCACGTAAAACATTCAATTTCTGAATAAAAGTTACAACAACAAAAAAGTTCAGTATCAGGTATTATTCACCATAAGAACTCTCATATAAGAAATTTTCTTGATTGTAAAAATCCCTGCATGAGAAATTGCGTCTAAGAAACTCAAATTTGTCTTGTTACAGAAATTTTAAGATTGCTTTCACAAATATATCAAAGTTGGCAATACATAGAGAGTCAGTAGCTAAACAGGTAATGGAACATGATAATTTAAATCATGTAAGTAGATGCATACCTCTTCCTCACTACCAGAAGGATCCCGTGAATGTGTGGCTACATCACCTAGATATCCTGGAATTGAATTCTTTGAAGAAACGAGTATGAGCTTTGTGAGTCTCTGGATTCTGCTCATCAAGGCAACCTTGGCTTCTTCCTCTTCTTCTAATCTTGATCGCATTCTAACTTGTCCTTCTTCCAACTATAAAATGAAATTATTATAAATAAATCAAAGAGAAGCAGACAATCGTGATGAAAGTCTTCATGTCAACTGAAAAAAAAATGAGATATGCCAATTTCAGAATGCGACTTCTCTCTCAAACAACAGATCTGAAGTAACTATCATCATTTGTAAGAAACCATATAAACTGGAAGTATACCTTTTGTTTTAAGGTCATAAGCTCTTCGTGGTTAACTCCCACAAGCATCCCTCTCTTTAGTTGATCAAGTTCTTGTTTGAGACTTGAAATTTCTCTCTGATATTTCTTAATCAGGGACTTCTCATCAATAATCTGAACAGGCAAAATGTTCTTAAGTATCCTATCACTGTATTAGGTATTAACATCAGCAACTTTGAAATGCCACTAGCGCTGTACAAACCTTATTACGTGAAGCAAATATCTCAACATGTTTTGCTCGGCTTGCAAACTTCAAAGTATTATGGGTCTCCTCCATACTACTTGATGCAGGGGTGACCGTGCATATAAGCTGATTACAAAAAAACCAAGGACTCCTATCAATCTAATTCAATTACGTATAAATCCAGATAAGTATCCTTAAACCTCTCTAACAGATAAAATATGACGAAATACAGGTAAAAAATGAATTGGAGAACATTAGAAGTTCTGTCATGTTCTTTACATACCGAAACATGCCCATGTCCGCTCAAAGAAGATTGCAGAAGGCGGGTAAGCTTAGAGTCTCGATAGGGAACGTGCGAAGACTTCCCTTCACTCAGTTTTCCAATGACCTTAAAGTCTCCAACAATTTCAGATGATAAGTTTTTTGAAAAAAACAACTGAGATCTCAAAAAATGGCAGCACAAAAAGAGAGAACTTTATGCAAAAAAGGAGACATCGGGATAACATGACACCAAAGATTCATAGTACTTACAGTTCCAAGAGTAAGAAGACTTTTATTTATGTAAGATCCTTCTTTTCTCCGCAGACCAATAGTTTCAGTTTTAGAGCTTTCAGATCCAGCCAAATCAATTAAATTCTGAATATGTGGAAGAACTTGAAAGAGTTATATATGATAAGAGTAAATGGTATTTGTAAAATAGGTGAGATTTACAACATACAAGCTGTGAAAAGATCACTCCATCATACTCATCACCATGAGCACTACTCTCAACCATCTGAAACAATTAAGATAGTTCAGAAGCAAATGGTAGAAGTGGAAAATTTATTGCAGAGACCTAAACAAACTGATGGCAGAAGAGAACATAAAAAGAAATTAAAACACGAGACAATATAAGATGTGTAACTTCACTATTGCCGAGGAGATATAAACCATATAAAAGCAGGTATAAAATTAAGTAAGCTCTAGCTTGCTCTACAATGCCCCTGAATCTTGTGAAGCACCCATACAGTGATGCACAATATTAAATACCATTTTGGGACATGCATGCAACAAGAACAGACAGGAACGGGATAGGGGTAATTTATATTCAAAATGATCAAAGCTACAGAAGATGTACAAATTAGAAAGTAGAAACTGAAAGCCGCATATACCAGAGTGAATATTGTATGACTACGGCTACTGAATAAGTTAAAATTGTTTGAGCCAACATGACGGTGCTCTGCATCAAAAGAGAAAATTATAAAAAGAGTATTATATGATGAGAAGTCACAATCTTCTTTAATACTGACAGGAGAGGAGTTGTTTTACAAGTTTCGAGTAAGTACCTTCACCAGCAGCAATGAATGAAAGAGCATGTCCAGGGGACAAAACAACTTCTTCCTTTATACCCTCAACATAAGTTCCCTGCATGGATATTGTACACATTAATGAGCAGAGATACATAGGTAAAGTACTAGAGGTTTTACTATTTTGAGGGGCTAAAGTGTTAAAACCCTCAAAAATCAGAATTTCTCATATCTTGTAAACCTCTAAAATGCATTGTTACTTCAATTGGTATGTCTATAAAACTTGCCTTCCTGAGTTGCATGTTTCTTCAAGAGGTGTGGGGGGGGGGGGGGGGGGGAGAGGTTGTAGACGCTCATAATGTTACTTGTTTTAAAATTATACAGTCAAAATTCATTCTAGAGTTTTTCATCAGAAAGAGATATTAATAAAATCGTGAAGTATGAGAAAACAAGTTAGGTGTTAGTAAAGATATGAAGAATGTTACTGTATATGACTAATAAACCAGACCTGTGCATCTTCTCTAATCCGCAGATTCTGACCCGTTGGATCCAACAAGTCATTTATCACCTGAAACAGGTCCCCCAAACACCAAACAATAGGTAGTAAGTTGATTGGACTAAAAAATGTCATATTGATATGCTGGGAAATGAATATAATGCAGAAAAGTAGAAAGGCAAAAGAACGAAAGAGAAAGAAAAGGTAATAGTGCTATACACTGACCCCTATATATTTCAAGGTAAGTGAAAAGGCAAAATGAGAAAAGAATGGAAGAGAAAGAAAAGCTGACAAAAATTAAATACTAACCTCATTATATATTTCAAGATACGAAACTCGAAGCAAGAACTCACGTCCTGGAGTCTAATTGGAAAAAAATTAACTAATTAGCCAAGAAATAATGTTTTGGCAAAACTAAAATAGAAGTTCTAATAGAATAATTATGATTGCTGGAAGTTGAAAGAGAACTCACATCTTGGATCATGCTGAAGACATCCTTTATTGCTAATGGTATAATACCTGGACAATTTTGATCTCCCTGTGAGATCAAAATGCCAAAGAGAAGTTTAGCAAGGGAAAAGGCGTAAGTGCACTGGTAGTAAACTATACTTCAGCTTGAACGATCAGTAGAACTTCAAATTGAAAAAACACATAAGAGAACTAGAAGTAACATCTTTCGTGCCTGCCCAACTTATTTTACTCAGACAAAACGAGCAATATTATATTGTAAAGGTGGCCATAGGTTTGAGAAGTGACATGCCATAAATAAGATAATGAGGTGATGACGATATTATGGCATTCTTGAAGGGATCACTTCCCCTCAAGGTAAACTGTCTTGCAGATTAAGAAAACAAATATGGAGTAGTCCTAAGTACGGTTTTGGCATTCTATGACTAAATTTTCTGAATCCTGAGTTATAAGAAATATGTCATACATGTATGCGTAGTACAAGGACTTTCCAGACTGTATCTTCAGTTGACTAAGATGATTTTGTTACTTATTATGTAAGTTTTTATCACCTAAAGAGAAGAAGCTGTAAGTTGATTGAAATATGGTAGTCCCTTTCCCATGTTGTCATGTAAGTATATACTTACATGCATAGTGTGCGTCTTGCCACTACTTGTAACACCATAAGCAAAGACAGTTCCTGCATTATTAATATGACGGCATTACATCGAATCATCATATTCTCATATGTTCTCTAAATATAGTAACATTTGAAAAACTCCTTCCATAGGAACAACATTACCACATTTATACACATATGATCACTTACCATTCACACCCTCCATAGCAGCCTTAATCACAGGTCTCGCAGCCACTTCGTACACCTCCTGAGTACTCGCATCATCTCCAAATACTCTATCTAATAATCGCAATACATAGAGTAATAAACACATGGGCAACAACATATTGCAGTAGGTAAAGCAATCAGAAACTAAAACACATTCTGATTTCATATTGATAAAGAGTATGATGAGTGGTGCAATTGTAGAACCAAATCAACATCAAACATAACTAAACTAGTATCAAAAAAAATTTGATTATACCAAATGCGTAAGCTGTGGCTGGATTATATTCGCTGCGTACAAGTTTATCCCCATCCCAATACCACGAAATATCATCTCCTCTATCGTACTCTCTATCACTGTAATCCAAAATAGTACGACAAATCAAAATTTCAATGCAGTTTGACCAAAAGTCAAAATCACATTTAGAAATCAATAGCATCAGATTCAGCAATTACTTCATTGGTCTAAATCGAACTGTAACTGAAATGCTATCAGCCGATCCAGATGTTTCACCATTCTCCCCAATCAACTCCTCTTCCAACGGAATATTATTCCCATACCCACCGGAAAACCCCAAATCGGACTCATTCCGGCTCGTAATCAAGGATCTGGAACTATATCCATTACTCGAACCACCATAAAACGACATCGCAGAAGACGAGGAACGCCGCACTGGTTGACTGTTGGTCAACAAGGAAGAAGAGTGCGATAGTTGACTATTAGTCAACGACGGCGAAGAGCGCAATGGTTGACTATTGGTCAACGACGAAGAGGAGGAGATTGAAGAAGTGGAACTCTTCCTATAATGAGAATGTGAGCTGTGTTTACCTCTAGAAGAGGAAGCTGCCATTCACTAACCGACCAGTCAGAAAAGGGCAAAAAACAATAAATAAAATCACATTAAACAATTATCACATAATAATAATAATTATAATATTCCAATATTGAGTATAATTGTAGGAAGAGAGCATAAAGGTATTTTTTTTAGAAGAATATGTCAGAAGTCACATGGTTTGAGAAGTGTTAGTGAAGCGAAAGGAGGGGCACATGTATGTATAGAAAGAGAGAAAGTGGACATCATTTTGGGACAAGAGTAGAGTAGAGGAGGAAGGTGAGAGAGGGTGAGAATTGGGGGATGAATTATTGGTTAAATTTGTAGTTAGTACATTTTGAGTTTTGTTTTTTTGTTGGATTTAAAATGTTATGGGAAATTGAGGGGGAAGTAAAATAATGAAGTGGCGTGTAAAGAAGAGAACATGTTAGTATTTGAAAAGTGGGAAAGCAAATAAAAAAATAGCGGGAGTTACTGTGGTGACAGGGGCACAGAGCCTTGACGAATTAACTACCTCTGTAAAATTAACCAGCTTCGGAAACCAATACGTGGCAGTTTTTATTTCAAAAAAAGTAGTCTAGTTTAAATTTTTGAAGATTTAAATTAAGGAGTACTCCCTCCTCCTTCTACATAAAGTCAATTTCTATTTTTTGAATCAAATTTTAAAAATTTAAACCTTCAAATTTTATTACTCGATATAAAATAAATTCATTTCACTATAAGTATACTCTTAAAATATTAATCTTTTATGACTTTTTCGCATATAAAATTATAAAATAGTAATTTATATTTCCATGTAAGCTTAGAAAATTTCTTTCTTTCCCATATGTATTCGGTGGATATTGTTTCATCAATTTCATACCTAATGATCCAACGTGAGCCTCTTTTCAAAAGGTTTTAGACCGATTCTCCCAGAGTTTTGGGCTGCCTTTGCAGCGTTTCAGCACCCATTATATGGGATTTTCAAGCATTTTAAGTCAACTTCGAATATCGCATTCACATCCAGGAAGCGAAGTTCAGCATTACGTAGATTGGAGTCACATTCAGGAGGTTCATTTGAGTACCGGTCAGAGAAGACGCAGCTGTTTATTTGAAACTTAGACTCCCATTAACTTAGTTTAGAAGTGTATTATCGTATAATTATTTGTAACTTCTATCCTCTCAGAAAAAAAAAATCATATGTAATGATTATTGATTAAGAATGTTTTACAACCTTATTAATTTAACAAATCAACCATGTTAATTTTCCAACAAAACCCTACATTCCGCTATTTCTAATTTAGTTGGTTTAAAATTTTATTTTTTAAAAGTTTTGATTGCATGACGATTTAAATATAAAATATTTTTGATTAGTTTAAGTGATAATATCATATATATTGTATTTATTTCTTGGGATCATCTCAACAATATCATTAGTGAAATGATAAATATGCAAAGATAAGTATCGTATAATAATAAGAAGTGTATCAAAATGGATTTGATTTATTTGAATGTAAATCTTGAGATTGCATAGTATGTTTCAATTAAAGAGGTAATTTTCTTAATTTGAAAATGTATATGAACAGTTTATTCCAATTAACATGTCTTTGAAAATCAAATTTAATTTTCATTATGACGAAATGATTAAGTACGACAATTTTGTAACATATGTAATCGAATTAAAGATATCAAAACATGTGTATTAAATATTAATATAATTTAAAATATATGTAATCAATTTGCCTTTAAACCTAAATTTTTCTATTATAACATTTAACTCAAATTTACTTAATAAAAAAGTTGAACCGTAATTTTAACGGTCATGTCTCCTCCTGTCCTAGGCAGTCGTGAGGAGGTAAATCGTGGAATGTATGTATGATGGTTATGGGAATTGAGATTGCCCGTTAACCACTTTCATAACAAATTTTGTTTTATAAAACTCGAACTCACACGTTATAAAAAATATAAAACATAATATTACTCATCTCAAACTATTTACCACTTGAACCGGAAGTGAAGCTCAAGTTTACTCAATGGCTCATTGCCACCGAAATAACCCTTCCCAATTTGGCAATTAAATAGGAGTGAATCCTGTTTGTTGTGGTATCCAGAAGCCAAGATCGTGGGAATCTAATTGGCTGACACGTTGAGACAAAGAATAAAGAAACATGGCATTTGCCATTATTTGCTGGGTCAGGGTCTCAATAATTACACCGTAAGACCATCCACAGTAGGGGTGCAACAAAAGAAGTTTTATTCAGAGCCACGTCAGCTTAAAACTCACTTACACCCCAACTTGCACCCTGTTTTTACAGCAAGATATTTTTCAGAGTTTTATTCACTTTTTCTTCCTTCCACATCACTCTATTCTATACCCCACCATTCTTATCTTTATTATTTTACATATATTATTATTAAAATATATTTTTTATAATAATTTATTTTCATAATATAATAAATAAAATTTAATTTATTTGTAATTATTAATTAATTATAATAAAAAATTAATAATTAAATTACAATAAAAATTAGTATTTGATTAAAACAACACACAATATTATTAATCACTTGGTAAATAAAAATCATACATAGATTATTAAAAACTTGAAAACAAACAATAAAAAACACACTAAATATTGAAGAACTTGAAAAATAATTTTCTCAAGGGGTTATTCCAAACTTATTCCATATGTGCTCAACGAGATCAGCCTTCAACTGAATATGTTGTGCCTTATCACGTAGTTTGGCTCTAGTATGAATATTTGATTCGGATCGGCCTTGGACATGCACTTCAAATTGAGGTAACACTCGTGTTTGGATATTGACCGAGGAGCTAGACCCGGGACTATCCGACTTGCATTTTCATAGAAGAATCACTTATTTTCAACAACGCATAATTTAGAAGGTGTTGCCAAGCTCAGGACCTTGCTCCTTGATTATCCGCACAACCTGTAGAAGAATATCTTGCTCGGCCTCCAAAAGCTTGTTTTTGCTCTAGATTATATAAAAAACAACAGTAAATAGCACTGATAGATATGATAAAGACTCATGACATATATGAATGTCATGAAATTAAATTACATATTGTTTTTAGTAATAAAAAACTTCAGAGCAGTGTTCTTGTCCAACACACACAAAGGGAAGGGGAAATGTCAATACCATATATTTCAGATTGCATCCAAGAGTCAATTCGGCCTATGATCTCTCCACTCCGGACATGCAGCACTAGGACGCTTCCTTCTCCCACTAATAGTCCCACCAAAAAAGAGCATTCATTTGGTGCCCACTAATAGTCCTGTATCGGTCCGATTCGGACCGATTCCCAGGAGGATCATGTCCCGTCCGTTAAGGGTATCGGGTGGTTCTAGACCGGACCGATAAGAAATCGCTCAAAAAACATATCCGTGACCGATCCGTTAGAGAACCGGGTGGGTTGTCGGGTCCCGCGTTAACACAAGAATTCATCCACCAAAAAACGAATCAAGAAGAGAAGAAGAAGTAGAGATTCACAATGATGAAGGCTCAGATTCAATTCAATCATCATGGTCTTTAACAGAAGAGTAGCAACAGCCAACAGATACAACTAGAAACAACCAACAATTAAGAATAGCAACATCAAGAATCGCAACAGCCAACTGAATAGCAACAGCCAAGAATCCCAACAGCCAACATCAAGAATCGCGACAGATACAGAAATCGAAATCGAAAGTTACAACATCAATCGATGTAAGAATAATGATCGAAAGTACAACAATGTAAATTAGTGAATATAGAAATTGTAAATAAAATAAAATTAGAATAAACTTATGGGTTTAAGCTGCACCGTGGTATAGAAGCTACTGCTTTGAAAGCTTTATCGACACAACCTCGGTGATAATCGTAAATGTCAGAAGCTCCCCAAGGTTAACACAACAGCTGCGAGTCGCGTCCACTCGTGGCTCACAATTTTGGAACCCGCAATAGTTCTTTACCCAAGAATAGATGAAGAAGGCTTGATGGTAACTAGTTCTTTACACAAGAAAACCGACGCGCATTTAGTGGAGCAATAAATCAAAGTTGTGGTTGCATTTGACTAATTTAAAGTAACCGTTGTTTGTTGAATGACAGAATTAATAGCAGAAACATTACTAAAGGTTAGGAGAATAAATTGGTTTAAATGGGCTTGACTAAGCTTCATTTGACTTGGTCAAAGGACCGTTAGTCTATGTTAATAACAAACGATTGGCTTTATTAGTCTTTATTCCAACCATCGCAACAACCAACATCAATTATTCAAAGTCAGAGATAATTGATGAGAAAGTTACAATCTCAGGTTTTGAGGCTCGTATTTATTAGTAAATCATTACAGCCATGTCGAAATCGAAAGAAGAAGATGGAGAACAAATCATCAAAATCGGCAAAGGGGATGTAGAGAGACTTTTGTCTATGTGAAGAATAGACTTTGAATGTGGGAATTGGGATGGGAGGCGAAATAATTAAGGCAAAAAGGGTGGGGGTCTATTTATATTTTCTCTTATTGGTTAATTTAAATTAGTGATTACACCTTAATATGATGAAAAAAAATAGCCCGAGCCTCTACATTTATAGTCAAATTTTGAATTGACATTGACCATGAAAATATCGAGATATACGAGGTCAACAAATATAACTTTGACATCTTAATTTATTCAAGAAACTCACTTATGGTGCGTTTAGATTGGGGTGAATCTAGATGAAGGTAAACATTAAAATTAACCTAGGTTAGAGGAATGCAGGTGAATGTAGGTGAAACTATTATAATTCATGTTTGGATACAATTACCCTTCACTAGGTAAACCAAAATAACTATTAACTTGAAAAACAACATTATAAAATTATTAACTATTAAACTGACATTTATATCCTTCTCTTTATTTTTACACATAATACACATGTTTAACAAAAGATAAACATAAACAACAAATATCGTGTACTTAATGATTAGTACACATATAGTACACAACGATTTATAACAAAGAATATACCAATGCTCGTATATGATGATTTACATACATTACAAAGGTGATTTGATAATTAGATGATTAATTGAAAAAATTATTAACATTGCTTATTGCACTCGAAGAAAAAGCTAGACGTAGCAACAAACAAATATAGTACACACGGATTGAAAAGCAAAAAATTATGATCTTTTTACTATTCAAGCGAGAAATAAAGAGCAGCAAATAAAAAACTGTTTTTTCAAGCCGAAAGAAAAAGCTGGCAAGAATACGCAAGAAAAAAATGAAATGACAATTTATATGATGAGGGAAGTTATTTTTTTTAGAGGCAAATAATATTTGGCGGAGAGTAATATTATTGATGGGTAGTTTAGTCTCATCTAATAATAATAATAAAATTAATTCGTTAACCTAACATTACCCACCGATTTGGGGGTGAACGATTTGAGGGTGAATGGAGGAGAATGTGTTAACCTACATTAACCTAGATTCACCTACATTAACCTTAAAAGAAAACAAAAAACTGGTTCCAAACGGGGTGAATGATAACTTTCACCTAGATTCACCTAGGTTCACCCCAATCCAAACGGACCATTATAGTAGTACGTACCTTTATTAGTTTTGCAACTTAATTCGAAAATTTCCGTTCCCTCACAACAATTTGCCAATTACACCGTTGGCATGGTTAATTGAAATTAGCCATTTATTCGAAAAATAACTCTAGCCTTCATATTTCTAGTGTTATAGAAGCAGATGCACCTCATAACCGTTATGTAAGTAAACACGTTAATAGCGCTTAATGAAACGTTATTGTTACTAAAAGGCTAGATAGTAAGAGGGACAGTAACCTAATCTTTTTTGAATTATTGGGGTTCGTATTTGACGAAGCTATATTAGTATTTGGGACACAGGCGAATCCAAAATCCGATTCAAACTTCATCATGATCGATATTCTTTTCGGTTTGAATACGAAGGTGATGATTATATATTCGACAATCGTGAATATTTGTGATATTCGGTTTGTTTATTACTATTTGGTTCATAAT
This sequence comes from Echium plantagineum, assembly GCA_003412495.2. Classification (NCBI taxonomy): domain Eukaryota; kingdom Viridiplantae; phylum Streptophyta; class Magnoliopsida; order Boraginales; family Boraginaceae; genus Echium; species Echium plantagineum. The sequence goes on along the minus strand of CM016563.1, from coordinate 7,643,926 downwards.
CAGTGTTCGAGTTGTTTATTACTATTTGCGAAAAATATATTAATATTCATCTTATGATTTTATCCATATTATTCATCTTATGCTTTAATCCATATACTAGTGATAAGGGGCTCGTCTGTAATCTTTTCGAGTATGAGACTAACTTATAAAAACGGGATCTTTATTGCCATTATGTGATCTTTTCGACTACGAGACTAACTAATAAAAACGAAATTTTTATTTGCATATAATTAGACAAATACAATAGTTTATTAATTACATACATTCACTATAAATAATTCATTGTTCCTTAAATTAAGATGAAAACAAATCAAACTTAATGTTCAAACAAATACTTACACACCCATTTAAACAATACTCCATTCGTTTTCTCTGTCATTTTAGCCTAACTTTTTTATTTAAAATAATTACTTCGCCGTTCAAGTATAATAAATTATTGTTAGTACATCAAAATATAAAAAGATCTCTTAGTTGAGAACATTGTTAAAGGCAACCAAATTGTAAAAACCATCCAAAATTTATGATATTCTTCCTATTGGACGAAGTACTTGAAACAGAGAGCAAACCCAAATCAAAACATAGCAAGAACATTACATGCTAAATCATTTAAATAAGTCTAACCTCCATGAACTTTAGTTTCTGCATCCACCATTATCTCATCAGCTGGCCTATTGTACTTGGTACCTACATCTTCCAAGTAGTCGTCATGAACCTGTACTTTTGTAAAAATATAATATGGATAAAATATGTTATGATGTTCATGATTATGAAACAAGTAATTTTACCCCAAAACAAATTACGAAGCACCCGAGATAACAAGAAGAAAGAAACACAACACCTTCATAAGCTTTCCAAGATCAAATTTTGGTGCCTTGAATATCTTCATCTTGCGAATGTAAACATTTTGTAGGGGGGAGATGCTAGAAGTCGCCTTCTATCTCCCTACCAATAGACCCGGGGATTGTCTAAAGAGATCGATAAACATTCGATCTGTGGCTTCCTGCCTTCCCTAACTCCGCCAATTAGGTGGTTATAATAAGTTATAGTAACACTGGAAAATGGAAGTTGAGTTGTAATAAACAAGCTAAAATAGTCCGAATTTGAATAATGTTCAAGGTTGGTGCTGGCCTACTGAAGAGGCTTTTTTCCAGTTTATCCACCGCTTTCTTTTGTCGAGTTTAAGGAGACGTCAAAACAAGGAAGATGGAGTTGACGAAGTCATCTCGAAACATCAGCATTGTTTAAAATAGTGCATACAAAAGCTTAATTTAGCAATTGTAGCAGTATTGATACCTGTATGGGCAGAGCACTAGCAATGTTGGAAAAATAAGGGGGGACTAAGAAACAGATAGTCCAAAATAAAGGTCGGGGGTGTTGTGGGAATCGAACTCACGACCTCTCGCACCCGAAGCGAGAATCATACCACTAGACCAAACACCCTCCGTTGCCCTAAATTTGTTTAACTACTGATTATTACCGACCCAAAATTCGTCTTCAAATCCACCAAAATCCCAAAGGAGGAGGCAAAACTCAGCAAAAATGGGCGCAATTCCACTTCCACTACCCTCCCCCTCCTCCTCCACCACCACCCACTTCATCCTCCGACGTCTTCTCCTCCCTTTACCTCTCTCCCACCACCCCATCTCCCTCCTCTCCACCACATCACGACCTCGTCTCCTCCATCTTCACACCTCCACCACCACCTCAACCCCACCCTTCTTCACTCCCCCCTCCCTCCCCTTTTCCACCACGTCATTCCTCCCTCACTCCCTCTCCACTTCTCAATCACTACAAACAGATGCAGCTGAATATAACGTTGTAAATTTTGATGAAGATAAGGTTGTGGGTTTTGATAAAGATAAGGTTATCGATTCTGATGAAGATAATGTGGATTCTGATGAATATAAGATTGTGGATATTGATGAAAATGAGGTTGTGGATTTTGATGAAGATAACGTTATCGATTTCGATGAAGATAATGTTGACGATTTTGATGAAGACGAAGAAGAAAAAGGGGGCAATGATTTGAAGACGAATAATTTAATTGTAAACGCAAAGCCAGCGCCGAGTCTGAGTATTAAAGAGAAGAAAGAGTTGGCTTCGTATGCTCACAGCTTAGGGAAGAAGCTAAAGTCGCAGCAGGTTGGGAAGTCTGGGGTTACTCTTACTGTTATTACAGCTTTGGTTGAGACTCTTGAAAAGAATGAGCTTCTCAAGGTACTTTTGTTTTTGTAATTGGGAATCGTTTTTCTGCTTACTTTGAAGTTTATAATTGTCTGTGTAATGAAAGTTGAAGTCCAATTGTTACATTGCATTAACGTACATTAACATTCCCCAATGACTTCGAAGAATCTAGGGGCGACACCGCCTTACCTATGTCAGCTTGTGATAAGAAAGGGACTGTTTCCGAATTGTTACAATAGTGAAGTGGAAACTCGAACTGTTATAATCATGGAAATTGGTTTTAACATATGAATAGATGTGGCCTGATACTCTGATTGTGTACTGGTAGTTCAACTAGTTTAGGCTCATTTTCAGAATTAAACCTGACTCAACGCATAGTAATGGAATACTGTACAAATCTACTAAGGTGGTGGCTGCATGCCTGCATAAATAGAGTAATGGGGAATCATGATTAATGTTGATGGATTAGAAATACATCCTCGAACTGAATACTGTCGATTTTGAATGGAACTTGATCATCTAAAAGAGAATCTTAAGAAGTCACCATTATACCATGTTCTGACTATTGATGTTTGTGTAGCTTAAGATACATGGAAATTGTCCTGCAGAGCTGGCTGATGCTGTAAGGCAAGTTGAGATGGGGACGGGTTCAGTGGCGGTTAGTCAGATAGGTAGAACTGTGATTCTTTATAGGCCCAGTGTTACCAAGTTACAAGCAGAACAGAAAAAGAAAGAGGCGCGGAGAAAGCTTATGAAAAAAAATTCTGTATGGGTCCGCTCATCACCTAAGGTAAGGTGTCTTTAGCAAATGGATTGCTTTGCAGAATTTGTTCGTTTCGGTATTAATCATTTCTCATCATTGTATTACAGAGCAAAGAAGAACTTCCTGCACTTTCTGCTCGAGGCCGCAGAGGAAGTAGTAGGGTTTGAGGTTCATACATGTGATCTCAGATTAATTCAGGAATAGTATCCCTGTTTAATAGGATCTTCACTTGAAACAATAGTCTAATGAGGGTTGTGGATATGTTATATACTAAAATATGGAGTATTATTTTCAGAAGTAGTCATGGAGACAGTGTATCAGTGATCTTCCATTTTTGCATCAACTAGAGAACCAAAAAAATGCAGAATCCATTATGATTTCGCCAAAGAATCTTGCCATCCATTAAGATACATGGACAGTGTATCATTCTCAAGTTGAAAGGACACTACAGATTTATGAGTTATCGTTGTAATTTTGAACCATAGCTGCTAAGCGCACTTGCATCGTTCTCCACAGAGAAATTATCATGGCTCTGTAATATTGTGCATCATCTTAGAGTAGTATTATTAATTTCGTGGCGTTCTTTTACTTTGCAAATGGCTTTGAAGAGTCTCTCCACTCCCCTTATTACTGTCAGCCCCCTTTTTTTTCACTCTACGGAGCCCTTCTCGGCGTTCTCAGTGTCCAATTAATAACTTTGAATTAGATAAATCTGCTAAGTTATAGAGGTCATTATCTTGTACCCCCTTGCCTTCAAGTGCACACCTGTGACTCAAACTTGCCTTCGATACAGGTATAGCACTCTATATACGCAAACCGTGGTGTATGGTAGGATGCTATGTCGTTGTTAGATGTGAAGATTAGTGCTATTGCAATGCCATCAAAGATGTTCTGGGTGCCTGAGTTAAGATTCTTAGTTCCACGGGATCATCAAAGGAATCCATGCCACGACATACGTTGGGTGGAGGAAGCGAACGGGTAGACAACGCGTTGGGAGTGGTTTTTGTGCTTCAGAGCAACGAACACACACAGACGTACTGTGTGTTGGTGTTGGCGTGGATTGATGTTTATCGTGAAAATATATCAAATCGAAATTCAGCCTGCAAAATGTGAACATGTCGTGGTGAACTCTTTAGTTGAAAAGTAAAGAGGTAATATGTGAATCTAGTTGAGAATTTAATCGAGTCAGCCGATAAATATCACTATTCATATTTCAAGCCGGTTCGAGTATCGAGACTACTTCTAATATCAATTCTGAATCAAGTCGAGTTTCAAGTATGCTTTGCTGTTGAAGTCTTTTACAGTTGTAAATATAGTTGTGCCAGCTGATATATTAAGTAGGGTACATTTTAATGTGGTGGTTCTCCAAACATGTTGAGCACTAATCTTCCACTTAAGTAAGCATTCACACACACTCACATAGTCACATGCATGCCACGAGACAGACCTCAAAAAATGATTAATTTCCTCAAAAGATGAAAACCCCAATTAGACAATCAGACTACTTTAGATAAATACTGTAAAAAAGAAAGAAGCATAACAATTAAATAATTAGAGAAAAAGTCATAAAAGGGGCGCAATCAACGCAGAACAAATTTCTGATTTCGGAAAAATATGAAAAATCAAAATATTTTGGCGGTTTTCATTTTCTATTCCAATTCCACCCTTTGAAGTTTAGTTCAATTTTTGAATGATAATCGCGCCAGCTCTTGCCACCCACCTAATGCAAATTTTTGAAAGTTAACGTAATAGACAAAATTGTATTCAATATAAAAAAGTTGGAATTTTATGAAAGTATTACTAATTCAAACGAGAAACTCGTTACATTCACATTTTTCAAAATGATGGATGGCACACAAATAAGAAACTTGTATGCACATTCTTTTTAAGAAAAATGTTTTGAGTTAAAATATACAATTGCCTATTAAGAATCGAAATAGTTATGTACTTCCTTCATTTCATTTTAATTGACTTCGTGGTTTTTAAACACAACATCATTCATCAATTACTTTATATATAAATTATAGAAAATTGAAAACAAAAAATATTATGGAAAATAATTAAAAATTAATTCTTTGATACTCTATCCGTTTTTTAACATATTGTTTAGCAATAAGTAAACAACTCACTTTATTAAGGATATGAAAGACAATACGAGTATTATGCTACTCACATTTGTGGGAATTAATATAAAGACGTGAACTCAAACTCAATATCTTTAAATGTGAATTCAAATGAAATACACAGTGTTGGGGTTATAATTGATTACGCTTTGAAAATCACACGATTTGTGTTATAAATCAATAAATATAATAAAAGCCTATTACTTTATTAAGGATAAAATAAAAAATGGTGAAAAAACACATCGAAATGTTAAATACTATGACAAAAAGGACAATAACTTTAGCCAAAATATTATGTTTAAAAAACGGAAGAAGCATCAATTTTATATCTTTTGAACGAATGAATAAAAGGTAATTTGTGATCAAGGTATGACACACACTCTCAAAATGTCAATTAAATTGAAAATGAGGGAGTATTATGTAGGGTTAATGGTTGGGGACCCCAATATCACCAGCTGATCACTTAACTTTTAAAGGGTCTTAGTTGATCACTCACCTTTTAAAATTAGTCTCGGTTAGTCTATTGGCCATTTTTCAGGCTGATCAATGCTTGTGATGACCATTATTAAGGGCTTTTCCGGCTTTTCATGTCGAAATTAAGGGTTGGTTCTGAGTTTATTTATAATTTTTTTTCTTCTTAACTTTGACATGAAAAAAAAACAAAAAAGTCATTACTAATGGTCATCACGTGCGTTAACCGAGTGTCGACCAACGGGAAAAATAACCGATAGCCCAGCTAAGACAAATTTTGAAAAATGAAAATTTTAAAAGATGAGTGATCCACTGAAACCTTTAAAAGATAAGTGATCAACTAAGATCTTATCTTTGTCAAATACAATACATTATCATATCGTTAACTTTTAAGATTGTCTAATGTTAGTTGGAAGTTCTTTTTAATTAGGTAAATTTTCAAACCTAACTTATTGGTACCATAACTATTTTGCACATAAAAATACAAATGAAATGGTCCAATCACTAGTCCTACCTAAGTTTTAACCACTCTTCATGTGCACCAGAAAGAAGAAAGCTTAATTGTTGTATTGACATATAAGAAACCTTAATTGTTGTATTGACATTTCATTTTCCTCTTTAGTGAATGACATTAAAAATTGTCCATATTGATGAAATAACACTCATTATATGCTCAACCACTAAAACTAAACGTGTTGGTAAATACAACTTGTAACAAGAAAAGTAAATACGAAGAACTACGAAAATTAGGCAAATACTACTAATAGCTTGGTAAATGACAACTGTGATCAACACGGTTGCGTGAGGCTGGCACTCTTCAACAGCGTCATGCCGATATGCCTCCCTTCACTATTCTTTATATTGTTGGAGGTGGGGACGTTTTCGGTTTTCTTCGACCTTTTCTTTGTACAAGAGGTATTCATCGGTTAGCAGTTAAAAATAAATTTGGCTTAATTGGCTCTTTTTGGTTTATAATAAAATCGAAACCAATTAATTAAATGCATTTCAATTTTCTTAAAATTATTTTGGTTCGGTTTAAGTCGATCTCAATTATTATATCAGAACATATTCATGCCTCCCTCTACTATTCTTTAATTGTTGGACTTGCACTAGTCAACCCACCGAAAAAATTAAACTAAATAGTAAAATTTGATTTCTCTAACGTTGATATATTCTAATGGTAGCAATAAGCCAATAACCAATGGTCGTGCTTCATCTGGTATTGTAACTTGATGGAGCAAACGTTTTTTTTTTTTTTTTTCCAGACGATAGAAGTTACAAATACTCACGCGATAGGAAATACATTACAAATCTAAATTAACCAAGTTGATGGAGCAAACGTTATACAACAATAATTATTTGATTTAGTTATAAATTTATATAATCAACTTAAGTTGGACTCGAATATCGTTCGAGCATAAAATTTAATCAAATTTTCAATTTCACTAAAAAATATATTAAAATCTATAATAAATTGAGTTTTAACCAACATCTTACAAAGACAACAAAATAAATAAAATAATTATGATTATTATCTGTCGAGTAACGGTAATTATTACAATCTACCCATTTATCATGTGAATAATTAAGTATATGATTTTTTTTCCATTCAAAACGATAGAAGTTGACGTTAGCCATACGATTGTGTTTTCAAATTCCACTCCAAATAAACAGTTTTGTTACGAAAGTAAAGAAAGTATGTTAAATATACTCCTTTGCGAAATTTAAATCTGAGACCTCTTAAAAAAAGACTTAAGTTCGATATCATTAGGCTAGAAGCTTTGGATAGCATATGATCTATTGATTATAGTATTTTGGACATAATTTTGGAAGAAGTAATTTATTTACTGATTGCATTTCAAATCATGGAAAATAAGTGCAACTCCAAAGGCTAAAGTCGCGGCTTGTTTGGAGCTATTAATAGCTTAATTCTTAAGCATTTCTAACACAAAAAAACTAAAATAACTGCAAGTAAAAATTTGTAACCTTCATTAATGCATAGCGTAAGTTCAATTAATCTTCTTGTGAAACCAAAGAAACAATATGAACAAAAAATAAATTGAAAGATCTAGCACTAAAATTCCATGTAAATATTGTACATTAATAAATGTGTAATTAAATAAATTGGCTAAGTAAATACTGCGCAATTAAAAAATATTCTTGAGCGATTAAGCACTTCAAAATATAAAGATATCAAATTGTTTTGAATAAACCGTTTTACGATTACCAAAACAAAAATATCCGATAAATAACCTCAAAACGATGCAAGTTGACCATTGACCTATTGACTCCGGAAAGAATAGTCAAAATTGTATGCGTCTTACTCTCTATTTCTCAATATGTGAGTTTATATCCCATGGGTAACAGCACACAGTAACACTTGAATTACGAAAATACTTTTCGACAATAGCGAAAAAAAAGTACAAATAGATAAGTGCAAAAATAAAAATAGAAGAGAAAAAGCATTAATTGAACCCCACCAGTTTCGCCCACTAACCAGTTAGGCTAAAACTTACAAAGAGTAACGTCATTTCCCAATTAAATTCATTTGGGTTGTTTTCATTTTCCAAAATATACAAATTATACAAAGAGAATATGGAGAGATTTGAGGCAAAAAGAGCTTTGAAATCGAGCTTTCTTTCAGAGATAGCTATGGTGACTACCCAACAAGTTTGTCTAGAAGATGGTAATGTTACATGTGAAGATTTCTCAATAGATGACCTCCTTGACTTTTCCGACAAAGATTTTGAGGATGTTTCTTTTCAAGAATCTGAAGAGGATTTTGAAGCCAAAGACTCCTTTTTTCACTCTTGTAATAAACAAGGGAGTTTTAGTTGTAATAATTCCAGTGATGTTAGTTTGTATAACAACGATAACGATGTCGTTTTTGGAGACCTTCCCGCCGCTGGACTCTCTGTTCCGGTAAGTTAACTATTTTTTTTATGTGGGTATAATTTTTATCAAATTGAATTAATTTTATCTTACTTTAATTAAGGTGTTTAATTGCTTATGTGGTTAAGTAAACTTTTTATATTTATAATTTTATGTCTCCACAGTTAAAATTGGTGCATGTTTAAAATTAGTTTTTCAATTGTTAACTTAAATTTTTTTTACTGAAATTATTTTTAAAGAAGTTAACTTGTAGAAAAATAAGATACTATAATAGTACTCATGTAATCTAATATGAAAATTTGTTTTGTTACTTTTTTTAGTAATTGTATAAAAATTATATGAATTTATAATATCTAATTGTCTTAACAGTTTGGAGGATTTTACAATGTAAGGGGCGGGAGATTTTTAAAGGAATATATTATGTGAATTGAGAAGGACCAAGTTTTACATATATCTAACAATATGACTATTTGTTTAGGTTGATGAAATGGAGAATCTTGAATGGTTATCTCAAATTGTGGATGATTCCTCTACAGAGGTATCCCTCTTGTGTCCTATTGGCAGCTTCAACTGGAACACTGGTGGTTTCCTCAAGAATCGGCGTGCACCGGTGAGCAGACCGGTTGTTCAGAGAGCTAAGGAGCCATGTTTTCCTTTGCCGGTTTGCAGGAAACCGAGGGCCAAACGCCCAAGGCCTAGCGGAATGGTAATCTGGTCAACCGGTTCATCGCCATCAGGGACTCCTGAGTCGTCTTTGTCATCTAATTCACTAGACGGTTCGTCATCAAGAGTTTCACCATTCCTATTTGCTGAACCTGTTCAGTATGGCGTTGGAAAGCCGGTTGCCAAGAAGCCGAAGAAGAAACATGTAGCGGAGGAAGATGGTCTGGTTTTTAGTGGGGCTCAAACAGTTCGTAGGTGTACGCATTGCCAAGTTCAGAAGACTCCACAGTGGAGAGCCGGACCATTAGGTCCCAAAACACTTTGTAATGCTTGTGGTGTTCGTTACAAGTCCGGTCGGCTTTTCCCGGAATATAGACCGGCTTGTAGTCCGACTTTCTCCCAAGAGGTTCATTCAAACAGTCATCGGAAAGTTTTAGAAATGCGGCGCAAAAAGGAGGTAGTCGGGGTTATTGAAACCGGTCTATCTCCAATGGTTCAGAGTTTCTGAGGTGTAGAAGTACGATAGTCCGACTGGTATCCGGTTCTTAGGTTAGCTTGGTTTGTGGTTCAAAGCTTATGTACAATTTTGGTGGAGGATGGTAGACTCTTAACGGACTAGGGAGGATTATTTTAGGCATTTTTTTCTTCTGATTTTTCTTTGGTAGGAGTTTCAGTTTTCTAATTAATCTCTTTATGTTATAATCCACATTACATTGCTGTTTTTGCTTGTTCATTACATGTACGCTTCACTCATGCTAATGTTAATGCAAGTTGGTAACTTATAGAGCATGTTTTTATAAACATAAACCTCCAAAGAAACCTCATGCTTGCCCAAGTGACCACAAAATTCTTCTTAATCAAACCTACTTCTTTCAACTCAAAGTAGTTGGACCTTTTTAGTTTTTGGTACAAATCTTCGTAGCCGTTGCTCCCTCCAAAGGGCAGGTTCTGTTGCGTCACTCACCTGCCCGTCACTATAAACACCACTTCCTATCGAACTTTCCGATTACTAAAAAGTAGCTTTGCATAAGTCTCAAAGTCTAGATATGAAGCAAAGGTTTGCATAGCTATAAGGGGAGGGACCTTATCAGGTCACATGGGTGATGTGCAAAGAAGATGAAGATGGGTGAGTGCATTGTCTAAGTCTATGGTAAGTTGAACCAATCAAAACGGTTGTGAAAGGTCGTTGAAAGGTGCATATGATCATGCGTGGAGGTGCACTCCCATGCTTTTTTCCCCATTTGCTTTTGTCATTCACCATGTGGCATTATTTACGTGATTAATTGAGGTAGGAGCCCACTGCAACTTGTGTGGTTGCCCAGCACTGCTCGATTTGAAATATCTTCAATTGAATATGACTATTTCTTTATGGCTGCTGGCCGGGCACCTGTTTTCTACGCTTCAATAGGGGGTTCAATTTGACTAATTTATTTGAATAACGTTCAACGTTAAACGACATTTAATTGATTATAAATTGAGTAAAACTTTGACAGGATTCATCTCAAATAAACTCGATTTGATGTAATTCAAACCAAGCCAGACGTTTCCTTTAAGCGCAATCAATAAGGATTTTTTCATGATAAGAACTTTATCTCGAAGAATAGAAAACGAGAAATGACATGAACTTACGTGAAAAGTTAATCTTATTTTCAAACGTTTTTTGGTTTGCTCTTGCCTTTTTTCAAATTTTGGGTGAAATCTTATGATTAGGGTAATTCAAGAATTCAAAAGGTTGGAAGAAAAATAAGGCATATTATAATGGAGTGTCATTAAAGCATCAAGTCATTATTGCAACCGATAATTTAAGGCCATTGGTCCTAGTAGCATGTGAGTCATGAATCATTGTGAGCTTGCGTAGAGATTCAGGCATGCCATGTGAGTATGTGAGAGCGGTTACAAATCATGCACTATCTTACAAAGGTACGACGTAGATTCAAAGCCTAAGTGCAATAACAACTTCTGTATAACATAATTTGCACTATTCATTATTATTAATTAATCAACTCCTTGAATTTCATTACTGTAGAAAGGTAAATAACCTGTCTAGAATTACAATACTGTAGAAAGGTAAAGTAACCTAATGATATGCCGTACAAACATGGTTGGAGCCTTCAACAAAATAACTCCGATTTGAATTATTTTGTACTTGTGTACATTTATGCTCTAGTTTACGCGTTTCAAAAGTGAGTAGGGTTGTTCGGGGCCATGTTACTTAGGACTCGGCTTGAAATGATCAGTATCCCGGGTCGAAATCAAACTAGTTCCTTTTCCGAGTCGAACTTTTGATTCGAAAACGAACCAGGTATATCGGGATCGAACCAGTAGCCCAATTGATTTAATTTTTTATATTATTGATTACACCCTCCGTTCTCTTTTACTTGACTTTCTAGCCTCAAATATTTTGTTTCTAAATACTTGTCTTTCTAGCATAATGAATTACAAACTTTACATTTTCAATGACTTTTTACTATGAATTTATCAAGCAAACAATTTTATAGTTTCAATTGATTGTAATTTTACATGTTCAATGTACTTTTTAGCCATCATTTTTTCTTCTTCTTAATCTATGTACAAATGAGTAGAAAGACAAGTAAAATAGAACGGCGGAGTATAATAAAGTATGCATTTTCTAATCAAGTCGCCGATTCGACTCAATTTTGAGTCGTTTCGGTCCGGTCCCAAGTAGAGTGTTTTCGATTTTTTTAATTTCGAGCCACATTCTGATTCCATTCTCGAACTCGGTTCTAGATCGACTCGGCTCTGAACCGAATATAGAGAAACTCGGACCGTCTCGGCTCCGAACTGAGTATAGAGAAACTCGGACCGACTTGGCTCAATAACAGAAGTGAATGTGTTTATCCAAATTCCTAGAATTAAAATTTCATTATCACTGAATTGATTGTTCTGTACGATTGCAATAATATGAATTCTGATTCACACTCAATGTTTGTATAGTATCTAGAATTCACATTAAATCACAAAATGTGAACCCCGAGGAGATAAGACCATCAACGATGACAATAATGATAGTAAAATACTAGATCAATCATATGCTGTTCATTTCCGGCCATGTCAAAAAATTGTAAAGGATGTTCAGCTTTGTGCAGAAATTAATGTACTAATTTCAAATATATCTCTTCCCTCCTTTCCACTTGTTCAAAATAGTTCAAAAATAATGTAAAATATTGGATGTCAAAAAAAGCACATTTGTTATTTGTAGCATTCAAACTAGATTATCTAAACCTAGCCTACCAAAAAAAATTAGGATAGGCTAACACAAACAATTAAAAAATTGAATACCTATAGTACAGGAAATTAAACCTTTTCCTAGAAAAAGTTAGGCAAAACCCTGGGCAGACTCGTATTAATATTCTCCTTAAACCGCTTTTCTACTTGATAGTAATTACTACTTGGATTGTTGTAATGAATAAAATAACCAATATGTGTTGTTATTGTTCGTGAATCGACCAGATCCGATTCTTATAAGTAGCTATAGACACCCCTTAATGAAGCTCAAATAGTGTAGCTGTAGACATGTATGGAAGGAAGAATTAGAAAGGTTTTCAAAAGATACGTTATCCAGTTTCCTTTAGAAACAATATATTTTACTTTTGATATATTGCAATGTACACAGCTAGAAAGCTCTTTAGCTACATAAGACAAACTAAAGAACACTGCTTCAGAAGTACGAAATTCACAAACAATGTTACACCTATACCTTAAGCAACAAGGAAGAGTAAGGTTTGAAATTATGCAAAAGGAATTCAGTAGTCTAATCAACCAAAAGAAATGGTAATTTTACTGAAAACTATAATGAACTAGGGCAGACTACATAAAAAGAGCTGCCATGTATCTTAGCAATTGTGAGGACTTCAGGATCTTACCTGTAATGTTAGTGGCTATAGATGACACGAATTACAGCAAGACCAACTGCCGAGATGGAGACAAGTGTACCAATGCAATATTTGATGACTTCATATTTTGCTGCCTCTAACTGAGCCCTCAGAGCATGGATTTCCTGATGGACACAAATTACAAAGAGAACAATTCAGAGAACATAGTTAGTCAGTATTGAAAATTCATATGTCCTAATGTGAGAAAGCAATCCAACTAACCCTATCAAGCTTGTTTGTCAAGTTGGTGGTCTCAGCATTTTGATTTTGCAGCTCATCACGTATACGGCTGCACTATCCGAAATCTCAATGAGAATCAGAAAAAAGCTTTTGCGACAAAACTATTGAAATCACGTGTTTGTATTTGTAATTTATATCTTACCCTCTCTCGAGATTCAAATCCAAGCGCTGACCAGCAGTGACTTTGTCAATCTCATACCTATTTAGAGTAAAAATGGTCTTTAGATCACTGCAGTTTGAGTAAAGACAGTGTGCTATTCAAATATGTCAGACCTGAGCTCACTGCGCATTTTTTCGATATCATTCCTCAGCTTTTCAGTCTCTCGTTGCAACATTGCAAAATGGTGTTCCTTTGGTTACAAATGAAGTAAAGGAACATTAATCAACTCATTAGTAAAAACTAAACCAAAGTCACAGAACTTAACCCCTAATAGATACCCAGTGGCGGACAGTATCATGTTAACGTGTGTTCAGTCGAACATGCACTTTTTTTGAAAGAAAGAAAAAAAAATTGTATAGGTATAAAGAAAAAATTAATAAAAAAATAAATATTTCTATTTAGATTTCAATAGATTTAAGTATTTTGAACAACCACTCCAAAATTTATATTAATTTCGAACACCCAATCCAAAACACCTAGATCCGCCCCTGAGATACTTTTAAAAGAGGAACTTTCTTTGCTGCTTTCTTTTTGATTAATTGATCAAATTAACTCACTGTCATCATTCTTGTTGACCTTATAATTATTGCTAGAATACGATCAAGGATTCTTAGATTCATTGGATTGGAAACCAAAGTAAGGACAACAATATTGTAATATGCTTCTTCTACAGTTACACTTGAGTTGCAGCAACGTGCTTTTTCTTATGCCTAAATAATGTTTTTTTCCTTTTCCTATTTCAGTGCTAAGCTCAGTACTTTGTTATCCCAAGCTAATTAACATTTTCCAAAAAAGAAAGGGAACAGTTAGTTTGAGAGTTGAAACATACAGCGCTATCGTTAAATTCATTTGGTTTAGATGAAACAAACCGATATTGCAAAAGCCAACCATATTCAATTGCAACACATAAGAACATGGAAAGCCCATTTTTGCATTACAGTAAGATCCTTAAATGATAACATTCAAACAAAGATATGAAACAGACAATGAAAATGGGAGAAAATTGATAATGCCGTGAAACATCAATTCTAGGATGAATGATGCTCTTGGGTTCAAGATATGATTTGACTATGGTGTCACACTTCATTTCAAGGATGATCAACGCTGTTTTATTTGAAATTTTGTTCGAAGTTATAAATGTCCTCTTCTTAATATGCTGACGTGATTTTTCTCTTCGATATTTGTCTTTGTTAAACATGAAATATTTTTCAATTATTAGTTTTACGTCATGCTCATGAAATTATAATTTCGATATTTATGCCCGCTTTGTGCATATGGCATCTACGACTAAAACAGCTAACGAGCATAAAGGAATCTGGAGGTTCTTATGAAGTCTTTAGGTGCCCCTGAATACTCTGACCATGAAATTCCAACATAGATGTTGCAAATCTTATTCAATGTTAACGTTAGTCAAATTACTTTTGGTTGACAAGCCTTATAAGTCTATCATTGATTCGAAGATTTACATCATCTATACAGATTCATTAGTGAGGGTCCTTATTAATAAGCAAAAGACTTGCATTGGTCAAATAATATGTGAAGGAATTTATGCATGTGGCGTAAATGTTTGAATAAGTTATTCTATATTAGCCATCTCTAACATGAATTGAAAAAATAGATCGAGTCAACAATTTACAAATTCTAATATCTCCAATGACCACAATATGAAGTTTTTTACCACACATGCACTACAGTAACATTTACGTACAAACATTCCAATTGATAAGAAACCAATTTACATGAGTAAATAACTAACTGAAAAGTTTTCGTACCTGAGAACTCTGAACTTCAGCTTTGAACTTATTGAGGTTAGTATCTTGAATCATTTCAGCCTGCCAAAACATACATTAAAGGGAACTTGCAATTGTGAGTTGCAAATTGGTTTGAACGACACATATACTTCTACTCCCGATCCCGTGTAATCTGACACAAATAAACCATCAATTCTACGACAGAGATTCTCACATAACAAATGCTTTATTACTGTTTCGAAACAATCCACTATGCAATCAGGCATGTCAAATTAGTATATGCTACCCCAATAACAGTTCAATCCTTTTATGTTTGAGTTGAATGCTTAATCTCCTGCTAATAAACACCAACAATAACATAAATAGAGTTGAACGCGTAATCTCCTGCTAGTAAACACCAACTATATCATATTAAGCCTACAATAACATAAATATGCTTCTTACTTTCTGCATCTCTGCAGTGGAGACGAAAGAATTCGCAACGTTCTCCAAACTATCATTCAACACCTCAGTGATAGCAGATGTTATTGCTTCAGCCTGCTTTGATGGAACCCCTTGTGCTTCTAAACTCCTAACCTGTGCCAATAAAGCACCACCCAACATTCCAAAAGTTACACAATAATTTGACCTAGTAACCACAATATGAAGAAAAATCAAACACAAACTGATACAAAATGAAAATAACCAAAGCTAAACTCCTAACCTATAAATAAGCTATGGTAATTTAAATCACATTTCCCAAACATACAACATTCCAAAATTTACACAACAATTTCCCAAAAAATAAGTAAAATTAAGAAAGTAAAATATGAAGCAAAATCAATGATTAACTGATATACTACATGAACAACCAAAGCTAAACTCGTAACATGTATGTAAACAACCCCAGATTAGAATCACATTTCCCATTCAAAACATTCAAAAATTACATAATAAATTCCCAAAAATACGTAGAATTAAGTAATCAAAACATAAAACCGAAATTAATTACCAAAGCTAAAGTGTCAACAAGGAAGGCACGACTGGAGTTAGAAGGTTTAACAAGCTGCGAGATCTGCCTACAATCAATTCGATTCACATTCGCCGTATACTTCGAAGACACCGAAGCATATAAACGAGCCGAAGCAGAATCTACGAGAGGAGATTTACATGGATGATTAATTTGTCCAAATCTGGAAAAGCTAAACCTACAATGATTCGAGAGTTGAACAACGCGTTTGCAAGCAGCCGCCATTAAGATGAATCAATTTCTTCGATCTTCAGAAAATTCAATTGGAATTAAGAAGATTTTTGGAGTTAATCCAAATGGAAAATTAATGTATTGGTAAAAAAAAAATGATCAAATTTGTTAATTGAATGGGAGTATTCGGAATGATTTTATGCAAATTGAGGGTGTATGAATGTGTGTGTTTTGAATGGTTAGGGCCTAGGAGCGAAAGAGTGTTGGAAAATGTGGAATGAATTTACTTGAAGAAGAATTAATGAAGGAGATGGAATAGGTGTGTTTGGCTAGTTGCACACGGAAAGGATAACTAATTTCACAATGCAAAAAACAGCCGATTTTGATTAGGCCCTAAATTATAACCCTACTAACTTTTTAGAAATCTTTTTTCTTTCTTTCTAAATAAGCAAATATATATTGATAGAAAACTAAGGAAATACATAGGAATAACTGAATAAGCCAAATAACTATCAGGCCATAAAATTATAATTACAATTGATTCGAGATAAAAAATAATTTATGCAAATATAAATCGTGGTGGCTTGTTGGTTAGTTTATAACCTTCCAATACATGTTGTAAGATACCATATACAAGGACAAAGATGACGTATGTAATAATGTCTACATAATCGAGAGTAGTATAATAAATTAGTCTTTAGATAATCGTGAATTCATGATAGCGTGTGCTCGATAGTGCTGCAAATGAGTCGGGTACAAATGGGTACCGGGTTGTCCGGGCGGGTTAAAACTTTACCGAGCCGGGTAGCAAATATATTACCTCGTATTGCTCGATAAGGACACGAGCGAGGTTTTTTGTCCGGGCGACGAGTGGCCGGGTTACTCCGGAATTTCTATTTAAAAATTCAGTTTTAGGGTTATCTCCAACAATATTTAATTATTGAAATGCAAATTTGAAGATTCTTTTCAGTACTATTTTATACTATTGGTTATTTGAAATTAATTAAGGTTAAAGTATAACATATAGTATTATATATACAAATATATATATATAAAAATTAAAAAATAAACGAGCGCGTAATCGAATGGACCTGGGTTTGCGCGATAAGGTATTGAGCGAAAAAAATTACTCGGGTATCACTTGATAAGGATACGGCCGGTTAAAGGGTCTAGCTTTTCTGAATCGGGTAACGAATATACCCGATGCACTAGCAACACTAGTGCTTAGTGCTGTTAAAGGACCGAGTAACCCGTAACCCGCTCGTTACTCGACTCGGAAAACTCGGGTCCGTTACCCGCTCGTATCCTTATCGAGCGATACTCGAGTAATTTTCTTTACTCGATACCCGAATCGAAAAACCCGTGTCCGCTCGATTACCCGCTCGTTTATTTTTTATATTGTATATTTATATGTAATATATGTTATACTTTATTCATATTGAACTTCAAATGACCAATATAAAATTAGTATTGAAAAGAATTTTAGGATTTGCATTTTAACAATGAAATATTGTTGAAGAGAACCCCAAAAATAAAAAATTTAAATAGAAATTTGGGGATCACCCGGAACCCGCTCGTCACCCGGCTCAAAAAACCCGGCTCGGTACCCGCTCGTGTCCTTATCGAGCGATACGAGGGTAATACATTTGTTACCCGGCTCGTTAGAACCGGGTAATTACTCGACTCGGTCAAATAAAAACCCGGTTGGATAACCCGTAACTCGCTCGAACCCGGCTCGTTAACAGCACACTAGTGCTCGAGCCTCGAAGTAAACTAGTATTTGGGCCTTGTTCTTCAAAATATTGGACTTAGGTCTGAATTTTTTGTTAGGTCATGGACCTTGAAGCCCGAGGGGCATAACAAAAGCCCATACATGATACATGCCATGGTAGTTCAATCCACCATTTGAGTGGCCACCGCCCACCAATCCACCACTGCACAAAAACTACTATGGTCTATGGGGAGGATTGAGATCATTGGGCATTTAGATTTATCGATGATCTTAAACTTACTGTAGTATTTATCTTAAATGTTCTTACATTTTTTCTTAAGTTTCATTTAATTTTTGTTCACAATCGTATCTAAATGATCCTTCATCAGTTTTGAAAATGTTATACTCCCTCCATCCCTAAATTATTGGTACTTTTTGATTTCCATGGTCAACAAAACACGATTTAAAATGTAAAGAGAGTATATAATATTTTGCATGGTATGGGCTCATGGCATGTGTAGTGATAGAGTATTTGATTCATTAATTAACCTTTTCTTACATGCCTTACATATGAAGATAAGAAATTTTCCCCCTTCGCCTTCTATCTAATTTTAGGAAGGAAAAAAAGAGAGTGATGATTAGTAAATGCTTCTCCTATTCTACACTAAAGTAATCTGACATCGTAAAAGATACACAAGCTAAGCTAGGACTGCATTAGACAGTAGTGTTGATAATGTGTTTCTTTTTTGCACCCACTCTCTTATCAAATTGCACAAGCTTATATTGGACAATTTGGCATAAAAGTTTGTAAGCCTTTCCCAACAGACAATGATCATAATGTGTTTCTTTGTTCCACCCATTCTGTTATCAAATTGCACAGCCTATATTGGACAATTTGGCAAAAACATTTGTAAGCCTTTCCCAAGAGACAATGATCGGGCCATTTGTGAGGCCCCTTATATTTATTAAAGAATAATTAATCCTTTCTGGTTAATGTTCAATGAAGCTCATTTTTTCATTTTAGCAAGGTGTCTTTTCAAAGTTGGGCTTTAATCACGACGATGCCATCATATAAGGAGAGATAGGTAAATCCTTTTCTATACCCAACAATCCATTTCAATAAAGAGTAATGTGAAATTATTATTTTTCGTTAATACTTAACTATTTTATTTACCTTCACCTTAGAAGAAGATCCCAATAATTTCAGATCTACCTCTGGAAAGGCATATTAAGCAGGAGGCTCTGCCACTGGTTCCAGAAGACTATATCAAGGAGGAATCTTCATATCCACCGAGAGCCCCTCGCAGCATTAACCAAATCCATGTCAGGCCTCGAATTCACTAGGGCCTCAAGAAATTGACTCACATCAAAAAGAGCAACACATCTTGTCATTTTAATAACATTATCATTGTCACAAACTTAATGTTTAAAGATATATTTAACATCATATTCGAATAAGTTACACTTCATGTGATACGAGATTCAAGGGGCGTGTAATGTATATTTTTTCATTGATATAATTAGTCATATAATGATAACTGATAAGTACATGGTATGAATATAACCACTTAATTTTAATATTGCAGCAGTAATTCAATAATTTACCCAAATTTCCCAAAAAACGAAAAACAGAACCTTCACAAAAGATTCTGATCTCTATGCCATATTGCCAAATGCCATGGACATACATTTGTATGTGGTAGTGGTAGTGACTTGTTAGTTGTTATGCAATTCATGTCGGTGCTGCTTGGCCGGAACTAATACCCCCACCCGGCCCCCCCACCCCCACCACCCTACCCCCCCCCCCCCCCTTCCCCAACACATCAAAATAAAAACAAAAAACCCACAGTATATATGTATATCCCTCCTCTCGTGATACAACAACTGTTTCTAATACAAACAATTAAAGTTCACACTCCTCATTACCTAAAAGTTCATTATTCATACCTACATATTACAATAATGCTTTCTCTATATATGCTGCCCATGCTACAACACACCCATTTCTTTAAACCTCCTTTACGAGACAAACACTCCAAGAATCCAAACTATGAACATTTCCCAATTTCTCATTTTCTTCCTCCTACTCATAAATTTACCATTATATCCTTCAAGCTACCACGAATATGGGGACGCATTGTCAAAATCAATACTGTTCTTCGAGGCACAACGCTCGGGGTACCTACCACCAGACCAACGAATAAGTTGGAGGGATCATTCAGGGCTTGGAGATGGTTGGATGGTCAGGACGGATTTAACCGGGGGTTACTATGATGCTGGTGACAACATTAAGTTTGGTTTCCCTATGGCTTTTACTACAACAATGTTGGCTTGGAGTGTTATTGAATTTGGTCAATTGATGCCTCCCTCTGAGCTAAGGAATACCTTGGTGGCCATTCGTTGGGCGACCGATTATCTCCTCAAGACAGTTTCGCAAACTAATCGAATTTTCGTTCAGGTAATTCATCACTACATAACACTACTACATTTCGTCAACACTTAGACATCCCCTCTTTATATTTAGCGACTTTTTTTCTGATGTTCATTATTAAGTGTTTTTATTAGCGCCACCTAAATACTTTTTGTAGTAGTGTGACACCGTACACATTTGTTCATAATGGTTAATTATGTAGTTATAAACTGCATTTACGGTCTAGTAATTAATATTAATACTATATCTGAACGATGATTATGTGAAAGTACATGCATTTACGATATGATTATTACTCCATCGAACTTTAGTCTTAATAAAGAACATAATTCGCTATATTTGTATAATTTGATGTTCCATTATCAAAGAAAAAATTGTTCTCTCGTGACAAATATACTACAAAGTACCATTATGGCACTATATGAAATTATGGTATAATACTATGGAAGATTTGTCCTTTTAGCTAAATACATTGTCCAAATATAACATCAAGTCATGGAAATGAATCCTTCGAATAGGAAAATAGTTTTGGCGGGTGGGGTTAATTCGGTCATTTCGTGTTTACCAGTAAATGTTGTGCCAATATTGCATGGTTAAATATTGGTCGAACTAACCTTCCCTTCTTTTAATCATTGATTTATATTATTACATTATTCAATAGTCCGACAAAAAGATTATTGCAAGTATTGAATTTCTTGGTTTCAATAGTGTGTAGTAGATGATAAGTAGTGGTTGATCAAATTCATTTGTGGACCATATAATTGGACACGGGTGGTGTCTTTTTTATACTCTGCCCTACTCGTGACTTTTCGTTGAGTAATATATAAATCATTTTGTTTTAAAACACATATGTGTATAAGGAATTAAGGATAATGACATATATTTGTATCTTTGTTTATGTGTATGATTTCACTAATACTTTTAGTTAATCAAATAGTCCAGTGGAAAAATCTCTTCTTAGTATTCAAAATGTATTAAATTTTAAATTCACCTCACCACTAATTAAAAAAAAGATAAAATTGCATCGGGACTGAGACATATTTTAACCATACTCAAATTTACCACATCATAACAAAATTGTGACTTTCTTAACAAAGTACAAGATCAATTTCTTCATTATTTGCCATATGCTTTTGCATCTTATCTTTACGATTTATATCATATGTAACAAGATTAAAAGTCGAGGGGGACAAGCTGAATTGTTATACACACCCAAATAGTGCTAAATACTGTATTATTTTTTATAGTAATGAGATGACTATATTATCCCCTATTTGTAAATATAATGTTTGGGTGTAGACGTGTAGTGTTTGGGGAAGGTTGATCGAAGAGATAAAATGATAATTTCACTCCTATAATAAGAACACTATTTGGGTGTGTGTATAGTGTTTCCCTGGACAGGACACCCTGAAGCCATCCATGCTCACGTTGTCTTAAATTGAATTATTTACTTTAGGTAGGTGATCCAATAAAAGATCATAACTGTTGGGAGAGACCGGAAGATATGGACACAGAAAGGACTGTATACACAGTCGAGGCTCCGAATCCGGCTTCTGATGTTGCCGGTGAAACTGCGGCAGCTTTAGCTGCCTCCTCCCTTGCATTCAAATCAACTGACCCCGGTTATGCCGAAACTCTTCTTCGGACTGCTACTAGAGTTTTTGATTTGGCAGATACTTACAGGGGAGCTTATAGTGATAATACTAACATCAAGGATGGTGTATGCCCTTTCTATTGTGATTTTGATGGTTACCAAGTAAGTCATTCCACATCTCATCCTATATTATACGCCCTCGCTTCATCTAAAAGATTGTTCGATCTGAATCAAAATTATAATGTTAACGGAGCAAGGGATTGACTGATAGGATGAGTTGCTTTGGGGAGCAGCTTGGCTAAGCAGAGCCTCACAAAACAATTCATACCTTAGTTACATAGAAAACAATGGCAAGACCCTTGGTGCAGATGACAACATTAACGAATTTGGTTGGGACAATAAACATGCTGGCCTAAATGTTCTCGTCTCGAAGGTACAAATTTAATAATTTTTCCATAAATATAATAATTTTACATATATCTGATTCTGGCCTTAAACAGCACGTATTGGAAGGAAATTTGTACTCTCTACAATCATACAGAGCATCCTCCGACGAGTTCATGTGCACGTTGATTCCAGAAAGTTCTTCGTCCCACATAGAGTACACACCGGGAGGCCTAATGTACAAACCCGGAGGAAGCAACTTACAACATGCAACAACCATATCATTCCTCTTGCTAACCTACGCCAATTCTCTTGAAAAATCTTCACAAAGTATCAATTGTGGTAACATAATGGTGGGTCCAACAAGGCTGCGTCAAATAGCAAAGAGACAAGTTGATTACATTTTAGGGGATAATCCTAAGGGCATGTCCTACATGGTTGGGTATAGTAATTACTACCCACAAAGAATACACCATCGTGGATCATCAATTCCCTCCATCAAAGTTCTCCCTCAATTAGTTGGATGCAAAGATGGGTCGGTTTATTTTAATTCTTCCGACCCGAACCCGAACTTGTTAGTCGGGGCGGTTGTTGGTGGACCTCAAGAAGATGATAGTTATGAGGATGATCGGGTTGATTTTCGCAAATCGGAGCCTACTACTTATATTAATGCACCTCTGGTTGGTGTGCTTGCATATATGATTTCTAACCCTAATCCTAATTAATGTTGTTAGTGTAGAGTTGTAGCCTTGTAGGTACTTATATACAGTATAATGTTCATCTTACCTTGAGCCGAAGGCCAAAGGAATGAGAATGTTAACAAGCTCTATTATTCTTGCATCAATTTTTAAAGAGGATTATCAATAATAGTGTTTGTGATTACTCTACCTATAATCTTTCGACTAAAAGCACATCATCTTATCAATATTTTCGACTACTCCATATAATTTTATGCCGTGTATTGATGACCGGTGAATGAAGGGAATGAGAATTTTTTAAAATTATATTAGGAAAAGAGTTAGTGAAGCACAATCAATAAAAATATAACCAAATATGTTATTATCCTTCATTCTTCAAGAATTTGGGGGAAAGAGAAGTTGAGGATAGAGGGATGAAGGTGAATTCAGTGAGAATAATTTTTTATAGGGTAAAAATAATTTAGATTTCAACCACAATGAAAAAGTAAATTTTTCTCTATTAGAGATTATTACCGATATATATTTTACTGATAAAAATATTATTAGAAATTATTACTCATTTATATTTTACTGATAATTGTCACCAAGAGGATGATTATAGATAGTTTTTCTTAATCGATTTAACTTATTTTGTAAATTCACTAAATTGTACTATAAACTAATACAATAGACTCCCTCCAACAATCTTTCGGTCTACAAACTGTATATAAACATACATAATAATACTTCATCGGTTCCCTTTTTGAAGTATCATTCACTTTTGTTCAAAGTTTAAGGAAATTTTGAAATTATCTCACAAACTTAATTTTGTCTTTATTTTTTCTTATTAAATTTGGTAAAATGAAACTATATGTACAAAAATTTCTATTGATAAAATAGTCATTAGATTAAGGGACAAAGTAAGTATTAAGGTGAAGTACTTCAAAATCATGAAGTTTTCTTTTAAATTACACGAGTAACAAAAATCTTTTGCCTATAAATCTTTTCAACAATTGTTTTTGTTGAATTCCTACTGCAGTAATTAGTTATTTCCTTATTCATTTGATATAAATTTATTATAATATTTAATTTATTTATAGTATCATTATAGATATGATGCGGGTAGAGTTTATCTTACATACCCACAACCCGACTCTCACCCAAATGATTCATATGGTAGGATTGAATACCCATTTGAATTGGTCAAAATTACCCTCCCACATCACCATTGACCTCACTATCAAGTTTCAGTCAAACTCCTTTTCAGTTAAACAAACAAGTTTCACGGTAAATTGGTTCAACCTCTTCTCCGCTAAAGAAGCACAGTTACCTTATCGCTTTTCAAACATAACAGGTTCATCTGAATTGCTTCATAATAAACTTATACCATCTTTCTGTGAATTACTTCGTTATCCCATTAGACAGTAACCTTAATCACCTTAATTACTACTATTATTATTTGTGTTACTTAATCAGGTTAATTTTGATTATTTTCTGATCTTCAACTCTTGTTTGATGTTGATATATATTGCGGAAATTAACAAATTATGAATTGCCGCATATTCATTGTTGATTATTTTATTGAGGATCTTCATACCACTTATCAGTTCCTACTATTATTTGAAGACCTCTAATCAATATTAATAAGTTAGCATAATTTGGGTTCTGTTTCAAATTTTGTATTTTTCTTGCATTGATTCTAATTAAATTCGACCAGATAGATTCTGTATAATCCTTTTTATGATATCTCGTATAGTTTTTATTTTAGAGTGATAAATCATTTGTGTTCGATTTCAAAACATGCTGTTATACTCGAAATTGTTTCATGTTGTATGCAATGTTTTCTTGATTTCTTTAGATTAACAAGAGCCAGAAGTAGTCTAGCTGGTTGTTATTAACATGAGATGGTTATATTTGTGATGTTGCAGAATGGAAAGAGTGATCGTTTGTCGAACTTATTTTCTATTGACCTATATACTAATGTCAAGTATGTATAAATAATGTTTCAGGGAACTAGCATCTCCCGGAGCTATGTCTGAAGAGGTTAAGCAAAATGGATATACTACTTCCGCAGATGACCTGGCTTGGGCAGATTCTTGTCTTGCTGTAGATTCGGTATCACAATCAGGCTGGGAGTCTTTTAGAGATGCATTGTTGGACACTCTTGCTCCTCATTCCCACTCGTTGAAGCACAAGGAAAGTGATTATTGCAGCGGAACTGACACTGAGATGATTAGTTCTAGTAAAGAGTCTGAAACATCTTTGAATGAGGATATCACTCCAGATAATGATGCTTCATTTAACAAAGACGACAATTTGGGTACTGAGAATGGTGATAAATTTGGGTCTGGGTTTAACTTGGATAATGTATTCCTTCCAACCTACAACGAGAGTAATAGAAATATTATATTTTCTGACCCAGAGTATGAGTCAGCTTTTCCAGCGTTTAAGATCGATGACGAATCGCCTAAGGACATCTTCAAGGTTTGGGAACTGGGAAGCGCGTTTGAGGATGAAGAATTCATATACGAATTCAACAGAACTCTATCTGAGAAGCCCTTGGAACCGTTTCCTGCAGTCGCTGATGTTTCTGTAGCATCAGATGATCTGAGAGAGCTTGATGATCTGATTTCTGGCATTGCAGACCTATCACTTGTTGAAGGTGCTGCCTGAAAACAGCCTGGTAAAAATTTTGAAGGTGATGTTGCCTGTTTATATTTTTATTACATTAGGAGTAACAAGAAGTGAAAAGGCAGGTAGTTCATGCAACTTCGTGGATATCCTTTTTTAGTTCAAGGCATCAATTCGTTCTTCCGACGTTTTTGGTATTCTTATAGCAATTGTTAGTTTTCTAATTTTGTCGACTCGTGGGGTTGTGGCATAACAGATTAGAAAATATTGATCAAGGGTGTTGGAAATAGTGCATGCGCATCTGAGTTCATGCCTTCCTGGATTTACTAGAGAATGGAGGTGGTTCTGCTGAGCTTTCTCTGAGAAGTATTCTCTCATAAGCAAATTTGCCATTCAACAAAAAGTGTATCTTTTGCGCAGCCTTTGTTCTAAAGTACACATATTTGTTGAGCCTAATGAAACCTTGTCAAACCATGCCTTTTCTCGAGCGTTGGCATTCTGCATTCCATCGAGTTAGCCAAACCCTTGTTACACATTTCGCAGAAGGTATAGACGCCATAGAGATGTTTATCCTAGGATCGTGATAAAGCCTTTTCTTTTCTGTAAGAGGTCAAATGAATATTTGCATTCACGTTCACTTAAATTCAGCATAAAAAAATTTCTTGCCAGTGATTTTGGAGGTCAGTGTGTATTAATGAAAATCGAAATAACTGAACCTCAAATGAAGGGTTCCTATAACTTCTGTACCTGGTTGTCAAGGAGATTACAATCTCATTAAAATCCTGAAGCCACACGAGAGCCATTAATTAGCTAAAGTAACAGACAATGCAAAATGGAGGAGCTCATAGCCTCAGATTCGCCTTCAGGAAAACCCATCCAACTTGCTACATTTAATCATCTGCAAAGCATGTTAAAAATTTGTCACTTTTCCTTGCTTCCAAAATTTTGTAACACAACTAATTTATTACTAAATTTCTTATTCCTAGACAATTAATTCCTAATTTTTACAAGGTTGGTATAATTCCATATATTTCAACCACTAGCTGAAGTGCCTAAAAGACAAAAATATCATTCCTACATGGCGAAGTGCAATTGGTGAAGTTATGATAGCCTCAAATGAGACATCTTTTGAGCATTTCTAGTTGATTATTTATACAGCAGTGAGTGAGAATGTGTGTGGCAAAGAGACTCAGAGAGGTTCATAAGAGGAGATAAGGTAGCCTGCTATCTATCTATTTATCAGCAAGTAAGAGGTCTCCAACCTTCTCAGTTCATTCAATCAATCAATCAATTATGGCCTCAGCTTCTCTCCTCAAGACCTCCCCTGTCCTTAACAAATCCGAGTTCGTTAAGGGTGGTCTAAACATCCGCCAACATTCAGTCTCCGTGGTCCGCTTAAGCCCGGGTAAACTCACTGTCAAGGCCGCCTCTTCCTATGCCGATGAGCTTGTTAAGACCGCTGTAAGTTCTATAATATATCCTTAGCTCAAATCTATATAGCATATTTGATATGACACAGGGGTAAAAAATATTTATATGCTTTATAAAACCATCATAAGTTACATATAGTTAATGTGATGATGAACATTAGTATTTGTCTGCATGGATATGCAGAAAACAATTACAACACCTGGGCGGGGGATTATGGCAATGGATGAGTCAAATGCAACCTGTGGAAAGCGCCTTGCTTCGATTGGACTGGAGAACACAGAGGCTAACCGCCAAGCATACCGTACTCTCCTTGTATCTGCTCCTGGTCTAGGACAGTACATTTCTGGTGCTATCCTCTTTGAGGAGACTCTCTACCAATCCACTGTTGAGGGCAAGAAGATGGTTGATGTACTGATTGAGCAAAACATTGTTCCTGGTATCAAAGTTGACAAGGTATGACTACATGTACTTCATATTTTGTGAAATTGTTTATAAACATTGTTACTAGATACTATCTCCATCCATAAGATATTGTCGAATTTGATTTTTAACTGGTCAAATAAAAAAGCTTTGTTGCTTTAGTTGTTGTACGTAACTAGTTCATTACAAGAATCTTTCGGTTTGGCATAGGGTTTGGTTCCCCTTGCTGGCTCAAATGATGAGTCATGGTGCCAAGGTCTTGATGGTCTTGCTTCACGCTCTGCTGCTTACTACCAGCAAGGAGCTCGCTTTGCTAAATGGTACATCCTATATTCCTTTTATCATCTTCATCATATCTTGATGAACTTCATATATATATATATATATATATGTATATATCTACGATCTAATACTCCATACTATATAATTTTCACTTTGTAAATGTTTATTCAATCTGTTAAAACAGGCGTACTGTTGTGAGCATTCCCAATGGCCCATCAGCCTTGGCTGTCAAGGAAGCTGCCTGGGGGCTTGCTCGCTATGCTGCCATCTCTCAGGTATTTAAGCTGACATGGTCTCTTAATTATTGCATTGCAATCAGTTTTAATATCAGAATTCTCATATTGATAGTTATACCATAGTAAAACTACTGTACTTGATAGTCAACGGTATCAATATATTTTAGGGTGTTAAACTAGATGGAATATGTTCATGCCTTACTCTAATTTGTCCATCTTTCTGTCAAATCATAGCTTAGATAATTGATCAGAGCGTTATAGTTCAGTGTCTAATAAATTGAGTAATGGGATAAATATACCATATTTTTAAGTGTCTACATATCACCTTTCAGTTATTTTACTTTATATTTGAATGCATTCGGATCTATTAACACAAACGCTAAAAGTGAAAGTGATGAAGTTGATTATTCTGGTGTTAATATAGGACAACGGATTGGTCCCAATTGTGGAACCAGAGATCTTGCTTGATGGTGAACATGGCATAGACAGGACTTTTGAGGTTGCTACAAAGGTTTGGGCTGAGGTTTTCTTCTATCTTGCTGAAAACAATGTCATGTTCGAGGGGATCCTCCTCAAGCCTAGCATGGTTACTCCTGGTGCCGAGTGCAAGGAGAGAGCTACCCCTGAGCAAGTTGCAGCATACACCCTAAAGCTCCTCAAAACAAGAATCCCACCAGCCGTCCCTGGAATCATGGCAAGCATCTGACGCTCTTTTTTATTAAGGATATACTTCAATATCACATCATAAAAATATGGCTACCTATGCTCACAAATTACTATAAGAACTTGGGTGACATTAATATATATCGAATGTGGGGAGAGGTGGGGGTGGAATGGTTAAAAATTAGAGTTTCAAGAGATCCATGAGGGATCAAAATGCATTTATAAGATTGCACATCAGGTTCTATAAAATTTACCTCGCAAAAGAAAATAAAATTGAATATGCAGTGATATTTGATTTGATTGACATATAAACTGCTCGGTATGAAGTACATGTTTTATCAGTAATGAATTTTGTTGTGTTTTGAACAGTTTTTGTCTGGTGGGCAATCAGAGGTTGAAGCAACCTTGAACTTGAATGCCATGAACCAAGCTCCAAACCCATGGCACGTATCTTTCTCATACGCCAGGGCGCTTCAAAACACTTGCTTAAAGACATGGGGCGGCCTCCCTGAAAATGTTAAGGCAGCTCAAGACGCGTTGCTCACAAGGGCCAGCGCCAACTCACTTGCTCAGCTTGGGAAGTACACCGGAGAGGGAGAATCAGACGAGGCTAAGAAGGGAATGTTCGTGAAGGGCTATGTTTACTAAGTAGACATTGGTGAAGTTAATTTGCACTTATCCAAGATGATGTTGAGCCTGGGGATGTAATCTATCTTGTTGGTGTTTAAGTTGTATGTGCAATAGTAATAGCCATTGGAGACTATTTTTGTGATTTACATGTACTTTTTACCCATAATAAACCTTTCTAAGTACTATGTGATTTGTTAAATAGTTTACACTTTGATGGATTGTTCGCATATTTGATAATTTAAACACATGAAATAACATAACTCTAATTGTGGGTAACTTTAAATGGTGACAACTGGAGATTATCGTAACAAAAATATTTTAATCCGGTTTGAAATATTTAAATTTTATTTTTAAGTTAACAATTATAAATGGTACTTCAGAATAAAAGGACTTTGGAGACAGTTGCCTAACCAAATTTATGAATAATCCAAGAAACATTTAAGGTTAACAAGGTAGGAATAAAAATACTCCACAATTCATACAATTGTCGGTTTAATCTAGTGACACTTTCATAATTCATACTACATAGTTACATTATTGCATATTAGTTTTCAAAAATAATATAATTGTTATATTGTAGTGTGAAATTGTCAAATCTTGTACATTTATTTTTCAAGATACTATAGGACTTATGCTTATAACTAAGACAACTTCAACAAACTTAACTATTAATTTACTTGTTTTCGTTTACACTGTACTATGTACTATCATAACATTGAAAAACCTAAGAAATCAGAGGTGCCTTGTGAGTTGTGTGTGATTAAAGTGTAACGTCATTTCACTCGATATTTAATTTTATGATACTTTGAGCATACAACATAAAAACGAGGTAGATGATAGTTTCTAAAAAAGTTTTTTCCATTTTTTTAGTTGACGTCTTAGATTTTGTTTTTTCAGTTGATGTTTTATATTTCTAAAATAATACTGTATTTGATAAATATTGCTCTTAAATCCTTATTTAATGTATTTTAAATACAATAAGTATGACGGGTAAAATTCATTTTTTTTTTAATTTAGGTGCCAAAAAATTAAACCACATCTAACAAAATCTGATCTTTTATACACACGCCATTTGACTTAACGCCGTCGTCCAAGCTCCTTACATTAGAAGAGTAGAGGTTGTGTTTAGATCAAAAGAGACGAGAGGAGACATTGAAGATGAGTGCCATCTCAGCAGCTTACATAGCTCGAAGAGCAGCCCAGAAGGAGAGGGTGAGGATCCTCTACAGGCGATCTCTCAAAGACGCTCTCAATTGGGCCGTTCATCGCCACATCTTCTATGAAGACGTAATCCTAGGGTTCCCATTTTTTATTATTCTTTCGATTTATTATCAGAATTATTATTTCAACTAACATCTAAATCGATGTTTGTTTTCAGGCCGATAGACTCCGAGCTCGATTCGATGCTAACAAAGATGTGGTATTCTCGCGCTTCCATTAATTTATTTATGGATTGGAATTGATTTTGTTCTTTTTGTTCAATGTAAATGTAGAGTGACGTCAAAATCCTGTTATATAGCTAATTATATTCGGCACTTCATTTCTTCCTGCAAGCTATTGTATACTTCTGTTAAGACGTTGTACCTGTGCGTATGTATGGTATTTAAACGGTTTTGATATGTGTTTTTTCGCATTCTGAGTGATTAGTTCTTGCCTTCTTGGTTTAGCTAGCAAAACGTTGTTTAGATATGTCGAAGAGAGTTGGTTTCCAAGTAATCTTTTGGATAACTGTCTGATTTTGGCTTCCAGTCCATCCATTGAACTAAGATAGCACTTCACCCTAGACATCATATGATAAATTAGATTGTGGTAACTGGTTAATTTGATTATGTAATGGGATTAGCATAGATTATGACAATGAACAACACAGAATATTCGGTATGGCAATGGATCAAAGCGTGCAAGTTGGTAATGTAATGGGATTGACTTGCTTAAACTGTCGTTGGATATTTTCTGAGGGTGAAAACTATGATCAAGACTGCAAGCACTTTGGTTTATTGAAGTGTAATTTGTTTGTCAAATTTTGTTTCGTTCAGGAAGATCTGGAAACAATTGACAGAATGATAGCTGATGGTGAAGCCGCGCATAACAAGTGGAGGCATCCTGATCCTTATGTTGGTAAGTCCAGGCCCCCATCCTTATAAATTGACCATCAGTTTCCCGATAATAATATACCAAAAATATTGCAGAAAACAACTGTCCTCGTTATCCCCGAATTTACTTTATAATCATGAAAGAAAATTTGCTTCAACTTTCGTGATATGTTGCAAAACATTTATGTATTATTTTTATCTATCCAAATTTGAAGTTAAACTTATTCTCGACTCAAAGGTTATCTCTTGTTTGGGCTGCACACGTAGCAAAACATATATATGTATGCTTCATATGAAAAAGTTCTGTATTTTCGAAAACGCCTAACCTGTTTAGATGATATTGTATAGCGAGATCATTTAGTATTATCTTCCTGACTTGCCTCTAACTCCATGTTTGTGCCTTGTGGGTGGTTTTAATCAAGTGCCGGTTTTGTTTGTTCTGTGGCTGTGCTAAAGCTCCTCCATCTTTTTTGTGCAGTTCCATGGGCTCCTGGAGGCAGCAAGTTCCAACGAAACCCAGTACCGCCTGCTGGGGTAAGGATTATTGAGAAATTACGTACATGATTTGTAGATAATAATTTTCCCCCATAATAATCGTAGCCATCTGTGGCATGAATCATATATCCTTCATGTTTCCGGTGCTTCGATTCGTAATCCACTACTTCCGCCCATCTTCTTTTCCCTGAGTGGATTACGGTGCACTTGGCTGCACTTTCCTTCCAACTGATTATCTTTCAATGTTGTGCATACTTCTTTTCTCGTGTATTTTATCTGCCATCGGGACTTAACAATATCATGTTATGAGTTTTTTATCTGTCAATCCATGGTAATTATGCATCGCCCTATTTTTAATTTCACTTGTCTATTTGTTTTCTAAAATTAACGTGCCTATTTGTTTGAATCTGTGTATGCAGATTGAGATCATATATGATTATGGAAGAGAGGAAACTGCCTGAGGGGGATTTCAACTTGCTGAATAATGAAGCTTAGTTGTTTGTTATCTATTTGTTATCAATAAGATACCTTAAGTATGGGGCTCCATTGACAATCTTCGGCAAATGGTGGTCAACTGTGATCCACAATTTCTTTTCTTGTTAATGCTTTCTTGAATGATATCGCATTTGATATTTGATTATGTCGAAAAGGCCTCCTTATGTTCATGTCTTGTACTTTATACTGAATGTCGATCTTTATCAAGAACCTTTTGCTTCTAAATTACGTCTGTTTATATTCAAAATGGTCATATTTTACGTGGCAGTGCACCTAATTCAGAGTAATAAGAAAATATTACAAAGCTTAATTTTATTTTTTCAGTTGACCGAGAATGTTAGGTCAGTGTGTATGTGTAATTCGAAGTTAGCATGGGAGAACTATTGCTACCTGATGAGTTCTACAATTTGCATTTTTTGTGGTTGCCGACTATTACAAACTACAGTATAAGGTTATTAATAAAGCTAGCATGGTTATTAGCGCACTTTTTGAGTAGGATAGCTCAAACTATCGAGCCATTTAGATATTGCTACTGAAAGAATGCAGGGCATGGGCATTTTGGCGCTCCACATTTGTGCTCATCTGCATTGAGCCCCAGAGACACATCTTATACAATCAGTTACAGAACTCAAGTATGGGGCTCCACATTTGTGGTCATTTGCATCACAGATAGAGAGTAACAAGTCCCAGAGACACATCTTATACAATCCAGTTACAGAACTGAAGTAAGCAACTGTTGCTTCATTGCAAATACCGTCAACAACAAGAAACAAGCAGTCATAGAATGTCGATTGATCACTATTCATTTAGAATGTGATAGGCCGATCATTCTAGTGATTGGCCGATCAAACCTAGTTCAGCACATATGTCGTAAAGCTTCATTCAAATGAATGTATCAGTCTACGCTAAATCAACTTTAATAGAGTGATCGGCCTATCAAACCTGGTTCAGCACATATGTCGTAAAGCTTCATTCAAATGAATGGACCAGTCTACGCTAAATCAACCAGAATAACAACTGAATAAGCAGGGGATGAAAGAGGGCAACGTCGTGAATAATGTTCAACATATGTTTGCCTCTCGTGGATGTGTAGTAGCAAGGCTAAAATTGCAGGAACTTAATTCACGCCCATCTTTTATCCATTCCGGATTTTAATCAGGGCTCCTGGCATTCTGAACCTATTAACTTAGGAAGATCAGGTGAGTATAGCTCATCATAATCTGAGGGTGATGATAAAGTGGAGAATGCCAGTAAAGCTAATCTAAACAATCCCCAAAACTCGAAACTTCTGATCACTTCTATGTTCTAAATTCCAATGCTAACTACACATCCATCAATATTTGAAATCGTTGATCAAAAGCAAAATCAATTTGAAGCACAAAAACATCTTCACTCTATTTCGTTCCACATAAAGATTCAATTATTCAATAGTAAAATGTACACATCAACATCAACATCAAAATAACAAACAAAGACTCGCAATTTAAAGACAATTTCTCCATCTAGTTTTACATTACAAAAACAATGAAAACTGGAAAATTAAATAAGTTTAAAAGGAAGAGGCCATGGAGTGGACCTAGGCACCTCAACTTTATCCTTAATGCGCTCAATCATTTTCTCCTTTTTACCCCTGGCATTTCCATAGGACCCCTTGAATCGCTTGCCCTTTTTGGTCCTTTTGTCTCCTCTTCCGCAGAGTACATGATCACCCATTGGTTGTGAAATAGAGGAGAAAGCTAGTCTTTGTTCAGTAGCATGGAGACTCATTGACCTCGCTATAGTACGCATCATCATCGCCATTGAAGATCAGAAGATGAACCCTAGAAGATGAGTAACGATTTGGGAGGAAGGGGAGGTGGAATATTATGGGTCCTAATTGGGCTTCGAGAATGAAGTACTTTAAATCTCTAATAGCCTTATAATGTTGGAGGCCCATTATTGATGATATTTAATTTTGGGATATATCACTCATGTTTCATAACATTTACCGTTTGGTCATTCATTTTTCATTTTGACCTTTTAGATCTCTCATGTTTTAATATCATATCTTCATTTGTGGATTAACTTTTCCGTTCAACTCAATTTTTAGCCAAACTGATCCTAATTCAAAGGGGTAAAATCATTGTTTGTTCAATTAAATATGACAACTCATGCTTAATTGAAATGATTTTAAATTATGGACTCAAAATTTTTTTAAGTTAATTGTCTATTTTCCCCTTCTAAATTAAGTATCAGTTTGGTTAAATATTGAGTTTAACAAAAAAGTTAACATAAATGTTAAAAAATGTCAAAATGAAACATGAATAATCGAATGATGAATGTTATGAAACATGAGTGATCGATTGGGCCATTAACCCTCTAATTTTTTCATCTTTGACATATTTACATTTATAAAATCACCTACTAAATGACTGGTAATATAATTAGATAACTAATGAAGGGTGTAATTTTTCAAATATATATTTTTTAAATTTGGAACGTGCTTATCAATTTACGACACCAAAATTCTATCATTATTTGTTAGTTGTGAGTTAACGATATATATGTGGGGATGATACTTGTTGGCTAATACACCCTTCAACTTTAAAACAACACTAGTATTTTGGGTGCATTTTAATAATAATCATTAAATCAAAAATTAATAATTGTGAAAAAAATAATCGTTAATAATGTATATATTTAAATTTA
Source organism: Echium plantagineum (assembly GCA_003412495.2). Lineage (NCBI taxonomy): Eukaryota > Viridiplantae > Streptophyta > Magnoliopsida > Boraginales > Boraginaceae > Echium > Echium plantagineum. Next base: position 7,608,745 of record CM016563.1, on the reverse strand, counting down.
TATTTAAACTAATTTATATAAAAATCATTTTAAACTAATTTGTATTGATGACTATTCCTACAATCAAAGAATTAATAAAATAACGCTTTTTATTATTCGATAGCTCCAAATGGAGTTGTAATGCGTGACAAATGGGAATCCATCCGATGGATAAGTTCGTCTAATGAGGATAGGCCTCACAGCCTAAGACCATGCAAGGGCCTGTCGCGCGCATTAGGTATGGCATGGGCAAGCCTCACTCCACACTTGATTATTTTTTAACAATAGGTGGAAATGTCGAATGAGCCACCTACAATTATCTATATTTCGAGAAATCTAATTGTTTTAACAATATTCTTTTAGACTAGAAGAGTCACATTCGTTAAGACTAAGACCTTATAAAGTATCGAAATAATTAATATGTGGTGGAATCGAGTATGTGAATATTATACATTGTATGTTTGAACCAACATTTTCTGCAAGTTGCATTATTGCCTCTTGGAATATACCAAACGATTGTATAGCATCCGTGAGACTGGGACCAAGATTGTAATGTCATTTGAGAAGTACAAAATAATATTCTAAGGAAATATATGTAAGTGGATTTATATATACTTGATAATATTTATAAAGTTCTGGAATTATTATTAAGTTAAAAGTTCCTTTCCCGTAACCACTCCAAACTACCTAAAATTCAACTGCCATGTTATATTATGATGTTTACATTTTGGTTGCGAATCCTTCGAAAAATGGACCAATTTGGATAATAGTAACACCATTAATAATTAAATCTTCAAGAGTCGAACACTGTTTTTGGACGTCTCCGAGCACTAACATATAACTATATATACTTTAGATATAATAATCATAAGATTTATATATATAACAACTTCATGACCTAATTGGGCCATGCATTACATTCAAGTTTTAATTATCACCATGGCAGATTAAATAAACTCGTGCAAAAAATCTGAAAGTATATATTCCCTTTAAGTAGGACAAAAATAATCACTTAATATTATTCAACATATTGACTTATATATTCAAATCCAATTAACAATGAGCATATGTAGTCTGCCACCTAATTATTATATTTAAAAATTGAATTCAAACCTCGTATTCAAATTAGCCGAGTGTCTTTTTTTACTAACAAGACATTAATTGATCATGTATTAGGGATGATATATATGGACTTAAAATGTATTGTGACTCGAAACGAAGAATGGTGATTGCATTATTCTTCTTCCAACATTGAAAACTAAAAATCAATTTTGTATTAACGTTGAGTTAGGGAGTTGCTTTCAATTTTGGATGATGATGGAAGAAGCCAAAAAGTGCAGGGCATACCGTGTCCCAAAATGATGATATAAAAATAATAAATCCCAAAATGATGATTTAAATGGATATGGTATTGTAGTATGGTGATGCATAATAATATATGCACTAACAAAATAATATAATTGTAAGATAATAGTAGATCGAAATATGCATGTCGATTAAGTGACAAAACCAGAAAGTATTAGATCATCTTCTCGGATGATTCAACAATGTAATTACTATGAAAATCTAAATCGTCATTCAATTCGGTTAGCTTGTAATCTAGATGGGGACCTGATTATACGTACACAATAATAAATGTGTACTTTATTCTTTATTTTTTGTGTATATTTTTAGTGCAAAAAAGTTATTTTCTTCAATACATTTTGACTAATTTTATTAATTTTCTTATGATGAATTTTGTGTATTTAACTTGTGAAAAGATTAGGTGCATCAATACTTTCATGCATCATGTTCATCAAGAGGGTTTGGGCATAATATCTCAAAAATTAGGGGTCATGGTACAATTATAAATATAAGTAAGGGTCACGTTACAATTATTTATATACTTGTGGGTCACTTTGCAAATTACTTATATATTTACTACTTTTATTTTAGGTTCAAGTTATTGGATAAAATATTGTGGTAATACTGTACCATTATTATAGTATAATTTGGATACAAGTTATGTTGATATTGTTTTTTATACTAATGATGAAGTTTCAGATGGGTACAGTACCCATATAAAACCTTTAAGTGGATACATTGATGAACGTTTATCAAAAATACCTTGATACACCGACACTGGACTCATTTAACTTAAACCTTCAAAAAAGGTTATGTCATCACTTAAGAGTTAAGGGCAGTACACATACACATATTAATATTAATTAACTTTCATCTTTTTATAGTAAATTATCTATTCCTGTACTATATATACAATATAAATGTGATCTGTCAAATTATATAAACATATTATTATTATTATTATTTTGTTAAGAGTCTATAGGGCCCACAACTAATTGATAATTGAAGGAGTAGACCAAGATATTATATATTGATCCGGGAGGACACCGACTTTCGAAGTGAGATGTGCATCTTTACACTCCCCTCACGTCAGTCATGTGTAACTCGATCACCGGAGGAATTTTCATCGTTGGTATTATTCTTTGCCGAAATAACATCGGCGGGGTTACACGTGTCTCATTAACTCGGGGTTGACTCTGATACTATGTTAAAAATCTATGAGATTTCACTCTAAAACCATTTGACTATAAAGGAAATAGCTCAAAAACTTATATATTAATTCGGGAAGACACCTACTTTCAATATAAGATGTACATCTTAATAATCATGATGTTATGTTATGGTTTTTTCCCCAATCAATAGAAACTAGTATTAAAAAATAAAATAATTGACGATACAATAGTTTTAACAAGTAATTAGGTACAATCCGGCTAATAGGTATACGTTTAAGTCGCAATCCGAATGAGCCACCAAATAATTTGTGCTTCCATTGAACCTTTCTTGTAAAATACTCCCTTTATGTCTAAATGATGGTTACATTTTGATTTTTGTTGGTTAAATTTTAAAAAAATTGATCATAAATCTTATGCAGATGATAAAAAATAATATAGTTATATGAGATCTTGTTAAATTCGTCTTAATATATATTTTGAAATATCAACTTTCTTTTAATCATTTTTCTAAATATAGAATAAGAGATATTAACTTTTTAAATATTATTTTGTTGACCGTGAAAAATCCAAATTTAAGAATCATTTAGAAATGAAGGTAGTAAAAGTTATTGGCACTCTAAGAAGAGTTGGGAAAATCTTAATTATCTAGCTATATTTTATAAGAGATAACTTACCTAATCGGGCACTCAATTTTACTTCTGTTTGTTTCAAGGTGACTCATTAACTTGATTTACTCATTAACTTACCTAATCGGGCACTCAATTTTATACGTATGTGATTCAATCACAATAATTCACAAATTAATTTATTTGGGAACTGTTATATGAAAATAGTAAAGGATATTATAAATTATGTTCTCCAGGAATGGGTAGAAAATGATAATTCCTGATATTTTAAAAAATACTACCTCCGTCCCTAAATGATTGTCACATTTGACTTTTGGTGGTCAATAAAACACGATTTAAAATACAAATATCTCTTATTCTAAATGAAAAAAAATTATAATAAGTTGATATTTCAAAAATATATATTGAGACGAATCTAACGAGGTCCCACAAGACTATATTATTTCTTTTCGTTTAGTGAGAATTCGTGATTAAATTTTGTTGTAATTGACCACAAAAGTCAAAATGTGACAATCTTTTAGGGATGGAGGGAGTATCATATGAGACCAATTACACAGTCGGGCGATTCAAGTCGATGCATCATTACCATGAGGTCCTTCTTCTTGTTGTCATTTAGGGCGGATTTGTTTCTGTTCTTAACATTTTCAATTTTTTAAGAGTCAACGAGTTATTTTGACATTATTTTTTCTAGAAAAATTAGCGACGAATGTTGAGTGAGAATAGTATTGTAAACGAGCGGGTATCAAATTACTCAATCAGATTTGAGCTTTGTCGAGTCAGGTAATTATTCGTTATTATCGAGCCGGATAGCAAACATGTTACCGGCCCATTAAGCGTTGAAGTTCTAGTTAGATCCCAGTGGCCACTAGAGTGTTGAGTGATTAGTAAGAGAATGCGTTAGTTGACACTAATATTATGATTATTGGATAAATACATTTGTTATGAAATCTCTTAGATAGTTAAAGAGCGAGAAAAGGGATTAAGCATATAGCTTTATTGAATGGACCACGACTTTATGCAAATGTAAAATTATTCGAGTAAGGAGGATGCACTAGTAGTTGTCTAGTCTCAGCTTAATTTTGTTAGAGTTCCGGAATAAGATCTGTTTGAATCCGAAAATACCGCCACTGTATGCCAATCTTGATATCATTGCTTCCTTCTTAGATTCCCTCTTTATCTCTTTTTCAGGTCCACATTCGGGATGGGGTGGGGGAGGGGGGGATCTCTAACTTACTCTCAATTTCATTTAATTTATTTTTTTCACCCTAAAAATCTACTCCTATATATTTTGACTATTTAATCAATCAAAAATAAATATAATAATTCATATAGAAGAGCTAGGTACACAGTGGCGGATGGGTTTTAGTTCAAGCCCGTTCAGTCGAACAAGCACTTTTTGCAAAAAAGAATAATTATATATGTTCTTTAAATTATATTAATATAAAAATAGTAATTTGTGTTTAAGTTGTAACACCCATTTTAAAATATATGACTTTCGAATACCCATTTGATAATAATCAGATCCGCCATTATAGGGTCATGATCATATTCCAAGGTTTTTATTTAAATGATGCAAGTTCTCTTTTAATAATTATTCTATCTCCCCATGATGACAACGATAAATACTAATTTTTCCTGATTGTTTCTTATACTTCGTAATCAAATGATGATATTAGTAGTTTGATTATAATGTCCTTTATAATATATTGAATTGTCACATTTATAATGAGGAAATTAAAGGGAATAATTAATTCTTTACAAGTCAAGACATTAGGATTCCCAATCTACTTGCATTTATCCATATGTATGTGTTGCTATATTTTATAACTAAATTAATTAAATGTATAAAGCTATATAAGTACTTAACAAAGTGGGTGTAGATTATTATTGCTAACTGCCCACAATGATACTAAAGTAATATACTCATCACTAAGATAATATTTAAACTAGATTACCGAACTTTTATTATTTGTCTGAATGTGAAATCTCGATGTCATAGACGACTGAGTTAGGTATTGATACGTTCAATTTTCTAATTATCCACGAGGGATGTAGAAGCATTCATGAACCAAAATTTAAAGCAATGTAATGAGTACAACCAATTACTTGCCAAGACAAGTTTGAATTTACTTACCACATTACCATTAGTCTCCTGCCAGACCCTAGTGGAATTATAAAATATATTACGTCCGTCCCCAGTGGCGGATCTAGAAGTTTTAAAGTACCTGTTCGAAATTGATATAATTTTTAAAGTGTCTGTTCAAAATGCTTAAATATATTCAAATATAAATTTAATTGATAATTTTTACATTAATTTTTACTTTAAATATATATAATTTTTTTTTTCAAAAAAAAAGTACATGTTCAAGTGAACGGGCCTGCACATGAGCAGGTCCGCCACTGTCCGTCCCTAAATAATTGATATATTTTAATTTTTTATGATTAAATTTTAAAAAAATTGATCAAGAATTCTCATGATAAACAATAATATAGTCGTATGAGATCTTGTTGGATTCGTCTTAATATATATTTTTGAGATATCAACATTTTATAATTTTTTCACATGTTGACACAAAATATTTATATTTTAATCGTGTTTTGTTGATCATGCAAAATCAAAATGTAGTGAAATCATTTAGGAATGGAAGTAATAGTATAATAAATACACAAATTTCATATTTATAATATTAAATCATTTCATAAACATAAAACATACTGACATAGTTACATTTATCGTAATTTAATTAAAAAGTAAAATAAAATAAAATAAAAATAGACAGTCGGAAGCAGTCATGTCTGTACATCATCATAGCTAGTTAGGCAATAACTACCTAATTGTGAAAAGAACATACTGAATTTGTTTCTTAAAAAATGCTACCTCAATTAAGCGTTAGTGAATTCCCATATCCAATTTGGATCTTCATGAAGAGGTAAATCGTGAAATGTGTTTGAGAGGGATCAGACGATTGGGGTTGTCAATTTACTATTCTAATACAAGATTATGTCTCTTTAGGGATTCAAATTCATTTCGTTCAATGAGACGACTCTTTACAACTAAGCTATTACCCAACTGAGTTATATTTGAGATGAGACAGACATTATTGAATTTAATTTGTTTGTTATTAATACTTTTAGTTACCTAGCTCCGTTGTTCACGTCAAGTAGACTATGTGGAGTAAATATTACTACTACCAGAAATGTTTGATTAAAAATCGACTGTTACCTGACCCTTGTAATTAGTTACGTTCTCACCAATTGAACGATGAACAAGAAATGAAGATATTACAGAATAATAATCGGAGAGGCAGATACATGAACGCCTCTCAACCTATTATTATTCTTGCTTTAATTTGTGATGTCTTATACATACATATGGGGATGATATGTGGCGGCTAGGGACCTCCTCCGTCGTATGACCAACGTTACTTCGCAGCACTGAGCACTTGTTGGCTGTTGCTTTAAACCAATTTCTCCTCAATTGGTCGCCTTTCAAAAATAATGTTTGTCAATCACGTTAATTACTAAACTATAATATATTCGAACACATGACTTAAAAAGAACCATAACCAATCATACTAGTTAATTTTTATGTTATTTGGCATATCAAAACAAAATTATACTTCGTATAGTTTTTCTTTGTTAACGTATTATTCCTTTAATTGGAAAAATTGAAATGTTGCAAGTAAAACACATAAGTCTTGAATGTTTGTGGTGACGATTCAATAACCAAATAATGTCTTGACTGATTGAGGCAACCTTTCTTGAAAAAAAAATTTAAGTTTAATTCTATTGAAAATAAATTTACATCATCATCACTAATTAAAAACAAAAGATCTGGAGTGTGTAACATGAGCACTTGTTTAGGCTTACGGACATGTGGTCTTGCGTCGGCTATGGTTAGGGTAGATTAGATGCATTGGAAAGAGTCCAATTTAGTGGTCGATTGATTCCAAGAGATAAGATTATAAGATGAGGGTAATGATGGGAATTCACTATTTCTGATGGTTGGAGCCGATATGCGTTAGTCATTGTCTTAACAAAAAATATAGTCCTAATACAAGTTACGTTTTTCTTAGTATTTTGTTTTTTAAGTAATTTCCCTTCTACTCCTTGCGTGTTTTTTTCGCGTTAACCAAAGGAAATGGACCGCAAAAAAGGAGGACAAACTTGGAGATTCTCATCACCATTCAGTCATTGAGGTAAATTATATACTAGTTTTATGTTAAATAATTTTTTAACTCCAACAAACAACACTACTATACTTTTAGCATAAAAATAATTTTAAACAATAACACATAAATAGAATGCCAACATATATTAAAAATTGGAACGGAAAAATTACTAGCTTAAGTTTTTCTTTTTTATAATACTTCGAGATCTTCACGACAATAAACTGGCATACAATTAAAATGAAGAATCATAAGCTTTTCAAGAAGGAAAAAGTAGTACCCTCTATTCTTAATATATATACACACTTGTCTCTGAGAAAAAAGTGATTGATACATGTTGATCTTTTGTGGTCAATAAAACACAAACTAAAATGTAAATATTGTTTGTATATTATACATGCAAAAAAAATTTATAAAAGTTAATACTTCAAATATATATATTGAGACGAATCTAACAAGATCCCACAATACTATATTATATCTTATAGTCTAATGAAAATTCAAGGTCAAATTTTGTAAAATTTGACCAATAAAAATCAAAACATATCAATCATTTATGACGGAAAAAGTATATATATTAGTACAATAAACTATGATTATTGGTTCATGAATTCATCTTGCAAATAAATGTTTTTACTAAACTTTAAATTTAACTAAATAGGTTATCCAAATTAATTTAAACTAAACTCTAATAATAAAATCACATTGAAGAGGAAATTTCCAACGGCTTGTGAATAGAAATAAGACAAGAAATGTTGACATTCTTGACATTAAGAGTAAATCGTTGAAATGGTTCTCGATAGTGGGTTAGGTTGCCTTTTAGTATTTGAAAGTGCAAAAGTTGCAACTTAGTTCACGATATTAGTCAACGGTTGCAGATTGGTCCGAAATTTATTCAAGGAATTAATTTTTAACGCCCAACGGCGATTGTAGTTCACTCCTAATAAGCTAATTCTATCGTTAACGTTCTAACTTATTAACAACGCATGTAACTCACGAGGCACGTGGACCGTTAACATTTAACAGCGCCGTTAAATTGGACCAATCTGCAAACGATGACCAATATCGTAGACTGATTTTCAACTTTTATATTTTCAGCGACTAAAAGACACCCTGAACCCACTTTTAAAACCATTTCGACAATCTGCTCTTGACATTAATATCAAATTGATATAGTGATTGGTGAGGACACTTTGTAGGAAGCCTTTAGTGTTACAGCATGGTTGGGTAAGGTTCAATCAACTAGAATATTTATCTAAAAGGAACCTTCCTGCGACTTTTTCATATTATCACATGTATTTCAAATTATAGCAATAATTTGGAAGACCTAATTATGTGACTTACTATATAGAAAGACGAAAACAATCCCATATATCTAAGCCACGCGGCAATCCGTCACTGCTTTAATTTGCCTCTCCTTCATATTAAACTAATAAGTGATGAATAGCAAAGACTATCATTTACTCTTTAATAATTTCAATTCACTCGTCTATATTTTTAGTGTACTCATTTGTTCACCAATTTTTGAAAGTTTTTATTTATTTACGCTATTAATTGCTCCCTTAATTGGGTTACATGATAGGTATATGTGGTTCCGTCAAGTACTCAATTTTACTAGTTTTTTTCAGTTTTTATTAATCATAAAATTTTATATTTACCTATATACTCCCTCCTTCCCATTTTGTTAGGCTTGTTTTGACTTTCACGGTCTACGAGACACAACTTCAAACGTAAATATCTCTAATTTTATAAGCGTAAAAATTACAAAAAGCTAATATTTCAAAAATATACATTAAAACGAATCTAACAAGATCCAATATGACTATATTATCTCTTATCGACTAATGAGAATTCATGGTCAAAATTTTCGAAGTTTGACTCCCAAAATAGAAAGTGGACAAACAATTTGGGATGGAGGGAGTAATAATTATGTGAGTAGCATATTGCTATATTAGTAACAATACTAATGGATTAAATAGACTGTTGTATTAAAAAATTTAATGTTTCATTCATAAGCAAGAGGTTGGTATCATTCATAACCCATATCTTTTACAATATAAAAAATAATGACAATTTTAACTAAATCACATTAACCATGTTCTTTTAAACATTAGCTCTAATGAACTTAGCTCATAAACAACAAAATTTGAAATTTGAAAGATTCTTTTTCTCATTTCTCCAAGATTTGATCTCTAACATGCATGACTTAATTACGTTGACGATTATTGATATACAGAGACCATTGACTTTTCACTCCAATTTTGAATTTTGACATTCCCTCTTTCTTTATTTTGTACTCCCTTCATCTTTAAATGATCAGTATATTTTGACTTTACATGGTTAAATTTTAAAAACTTTGATCAATAATTCTTATTAACTAATAAGAAATAATATAATCATATGATATCTTGTTAGATTCGTCTCAATATATATTTTTGAACTATCAACCTTTTATAATTTTTTGATATATAAAATAGAAGATATTTATGTTTGAAATTGTGTTTTGATGACCATGAAAAGTGAAAAAGTACAATCATTTAGGGACGGATGGAGTAATAACTTACTTTAAACAACATACAATTATATCAACATGTAAAGCGAAAAAATTATTAACCCATATAAATCTTATTACTTATCAAGCAAGACATGATATAAAACCGATGTACCGTAAAAACAATTGAGTTCCACCAAATATAACATAATTTGAATGGTGTATTTTACTCCATTATTTCTTGAGTAGAAACTAAAATAAGGGTAATGTAAAATAAATTTAAAGTTCATTTTGCATGAAATGTTTTCTAAAAACAATCATCTCTAATATTCTCAATAATATAATGTTTTGGTGTAAAGTTGTTTACTAAGAAGCAATTTTAAAATACCTTGCATCTTGTATTCTAATAGGAATCTCATGATTCATGTAATAATACAAGGAATTCGATAGCAGAAAGAAATTTTCTAGTTTTTAATTTAAAATACCTAAGAATGAAGTTGTCATTCAACAATTCCTATATGTTTTCATGTTTAGGAATACATGAAAGATGTATATTGCGGGATGTGTCTCAACTAATTGTCCTTTAACATGTTCAGTACAATGGTATATAACAAATTAATGAGTTTCGAACTTACCTCGTGTGAAAATGCGAGGTTTAAAGTAATTAGCCCGCTAATACGTACTATCAAGTGAGCTATGCTCCATATATAGGAAAAATTATTGATTTAAATTTCTAACTATGGTGAATAACAAGTTAATTATTGGAAGAATCAGATCGATATAGAAAATAAAATTATATTGGTGTAATTAATAGATGTTTTACAAATCAAGGAGAGTCAAATAATAATAACTCTAATATATATACTAATACTTAAAAATTTAAAATTAATAAATAAAAAATAAAGACAAACACCTGTAACATGTAGCGCGAAACGTCTGCGAACATGAGAAATATAATACTCATAGCAACATTTAAACGAGCCATCAGTGGGCCCAAAGCCCATCTAGCTATCCAGCTCCTATATAAAGCAATCGTTATTCTCATGCAATTCTCGCTCACTTCACCATTTTGCATCTTTCTCTTCATCAAAATCCTGTCTTTTTTGCTCTCAAACCCTAATAATTTCTCTAGATTTCCCATAAATTTGTCCACTTTCCTCTAATTGTCCACTTTATCTTATCTGAACAATTCATTTCATCCCAAACATTTTCAGATATAGATCTGCATGGTGGAGTTATTGTTCAACGCTTAAATTCGTATTGATTGATTGAATATTTCCATTTTTTATCTTCGAAACCATTAATTTAAGCTTCTTCTGAAGTAGGTGTGGGGATTTATAAGCGTTGTTTTATAGATTGTGGCGACTATTATCTTTTGATTCAGATCCTTTTTTGCTTCTTTTGAGGGGGTAGCCGGGGCCTTGGCCTCGGCGGGTTGTAAAGCCCCCACCTTTACAAAATTCGGAACAAAAGTCATAACTTTTTAATTTTTGTTGATTAATTTGACAAATTAGTTACTACCCAGATTGTTATTTTCGATTTTGAATCTAACCATTCTTTGATTTTTTTCAAGAAAATTGGATTTTCGATTTACGTAAGAACTGAAAAAAAAACAGATCAGGGAAGAGATGCCTGCCCTCGCTTGTCTAGATGCCACCGTGGCACCACCTCAAGGTTACCCCTTCTCATGGGATAGCTCTCTTTCCGGCGTACCTCAGCCCACAAACGCCGTTGCTGACGTGGACATTCCTCATTGGTCCACCGCTTTGTCATCAACCCTTTACCGAATTGATGGATGGGGTGAGCCTTACTTTGCTGTTAACTCTTCTGGTAATATTAGTATCAAACCTCATGGGCCCGAGACTCTTTCACATCAAGAGATTGATTTGTTGAAAGTAGTGAAAAAAGCTTCTGACCCGAAGAGTTCGGGCGGGCTCGGGCTTCAGCTCCCATTGATTGTTCGGTTTCCTGATGTGCTCAAGAACCGGCTTGAATCACTCCAGTCGGCTTTCGAGTCAGCTATAGTTAATCAAGGATATGGAGCTCATTATCAGGGAGTTTATCCAGTGAAATGCAACCAGGATAGATATGTTGTGGAGGATATTGTGAAATTTGGGTCCGGTTTTCGGTTCGGGCTTGAAGCAGGGTCTAAACCGGAGCTGCTCTTAGCTATGAGCTGTCTCTGTAAAGGAAGCAATGAATCGCTTCTGATATGTAATGGCTTTAAGGATGCAGAGTACATTGCTCTTGCATTGGTTGCTCGGAAACTCCTATTGAATACTGTGATTGTTCTCGAGCAAGAAGAAGAGCTTGATTTGGTTATTGAGATAAGCCGGAAAATTTCTGTGATGCCTGTAATTGGTCTTCGGGCCAAGCTGAGGACCAAGCATTCGGGCCATTTTGGGTCTACTTCAGGTGAGAAAGGGAAATTCGGGCTTACTACAGCTCAGATTCTTCGTGTTGTTAACAAACTTGAACAAGCTGGGATGCTTGATTGTCTCCAGTTGCTGCATTTCCATATAGGGTCTCAGATCCCCTCAACTGCCCTCCTAGCTGATGGTGTAGGTGAGGCAGCGCAAATCTTTGCTGAATTAGTCCGCCTTGGAGCCAACATGAAGGTAGTTGATATTGGAGGTGGACTAGGCCTTGATTACGATGGCTCGAAATCGACTGAGTCAGATATGTCTGTTGGGTATAGTCTTCAAGAATATGCTGCTGCTGTTGTTCAATCTGTGAAATTTGTTTGTGACCGAAAGGGAATCAAACACCCGATAATCTGCAGTGAGAGTGGTCGTGCTATTGTTTCACACCACTCAATTCTGGTGTTCGAAGCTGTGTCGGCTAGCTCGTATGATTCTCCAGAGGTTTCTTCTCTTGGATTGCAGTATTTTGTGGAGCGTCTTTCAGACGATGCTCGTGCTGATTATAGAAATTTATCTGCAGCAGCGATTCGTGGAGAGAATGAAACTTGTTTGTTATATGCTGATCAGCTAAAGCAGAAATGTGTTGAGCAGTTCAAAGAAGGGACTCTTGGGATTGAGCAATTGGCTGGTGTTGATGGATTGTGTGATTTGGTAATAAAAGCCATTGGAGTTGCAAATCCTATCCAGACATATCATGTGAATCTCTCTGTTTTCACTTCAATTCCTGATTTCTGGGGAATTAATCAGTTGTTCCCTATTGTTCCAATTCATAGGCTTGATGAAAGGCCTACCAAGAGGGGGATTCTGTCTGATTTGACTTGTGATAGTGATGGGAAAATTGATAGGTTCATTGGTGGTGATTCCAGCTTGCCTCTCCATGAGTTGAATGGCGATGGACGTGGCAGTGGTGGTGGATACTACTTGGGGATGTTCTTGGGTGGTGCTTATGAGGAGGCGCTTGGCGGTGTGCACAATCTGTTTGGTGGCCCTAGCGTTGTCCGAGTGTTGCAGAGCGATGGACCACACAGCTTTGCGGTCACTCTAGCCATCCCAGGTCCATCATGCAGCGATGTTCTTCGGGTGATGCAACACGAACCTGAGCTCATGTTCCAGAATCTCAAGCACCGCGCTGAAGAGTATATCCACCAAAATGACGATGAAGTTATGGACCATGCTTCACTCGCCTCCGGCCTGGCTCAGTGTTTCAGGAACATGCCTTATTTAACTCCTGGATTGTCTTGCTGCTTGACTGCAGCAAATGGTAATAATGGCTATTACTTTTGCAATGCTGAAACTTTCACCTCTGCTAGTGATTCTGGTGTCGGTGAAGATGATCAGTGGTCGTATTGCGTTGCTTAAGTTATTAGTCTTGATTTGAAGCATCCTGATTTAGTTATTTCAAGTTTGTGTTTGTCTGAGGTAATCTGTTTTTCAAAGTTTCAGTCATCTATGTTTGTTTCATGTTTGTTGTTCATCTCAATATTAGTTTGTAATGAACATTATGTATTTGAAATTCCAAGAAAAAAGCTGTCCTTTTGGCTTTGACATTTAGTAAAAGAGAAGATGAGAGTAAATCCTCTCTGAAAGAATCTTGTGCAAATTAAGTTCAATTCCGTTTTAATTTTATGGCTGTTTCCAATTCTGTTTACATTTTTGGTATTCTTTTCGAGGATTCTACTATTGGGGGTGGGGAGAAGTTGAGGATCTCATACTAAAGACATACATCTCTATGCCCCTATATCTTTGGAGAGTCACGTTTCAACAATAGAGAGAGATTGGATAGCATGCAGTCTTCCTCCTATAATAACAAGGAGAAATGTCGTTTTTTACAAGTCAAGGGATCGGATAATACGCAGTCTTACTCATATGATAGTCGTGAAAATGGTTTGTCTGGTGAAGGTATTGAATTGAGTGATAAGATATGATGATTGATTGTGTAGTAGACTAGCACTCTGATTTCACTTTATACCGTTGTGATCCGGTGTAGGGTCTTCTGTTAAAGCTTTGTTCTAATTAGGGTCCATATTACCTAACCACTTGAGCCAAAAACAAGTAGAAATTGAGTCAATGCAACTGAGGAATTTGAGATTCCAAAATTCTCGTGCTTTGTGGGGTCTGATATTCAATATTCACGGTCCCAAAATGGAACAGCGTTCGTTCTTGGCACTTGTCCAAAGAAATAGGCTACAACAACAAATGGTGACCACTAGATGATAATATGTAAATATTGCTACACGTTCTTCTTCTTCTTCTTCTTTTTCGTATACTTGTGAGTGGGAAGGACATTTTGCTATAACCATGGTGATAGTGATGAGATGGTACGTAGCGTTTGCTCGAATTTTCATGGAAACATTGTCTAGTGGTTAATTATCGCGCAATTTCGTTTGAACATTGAACTTGAGGTTAGGTTACCCCCACTTAGCCTAGAGAATGTAATTAGGGTAAACCTCTCAAATATCTTCGTCAAATAAATATTGAACCAACCTACGATTCCGAGTTCAAGTTCCAAACCAAATTTAAAACTGATCCAATTTTGAGCCAGGTTCTCGGGCCGAGTCTTGGATCACCCAACTAGCTAAGTCGCTAACATCTTTAATAGATTCAGTTTTTTAACGTACAAACGAAGTTCTTCAACACATGGCTATAGGCTTGCCCCCTCATTGACTGAACTAGGGGGCAGGGGAGGCATGTGCCCCCTGCTGGTTTTCGAAAGTTGACATATATGTAATCTATATATATACAAGAGTTGAGCTAAAATAGATGACAAAGTTATCATGTTTTCACATAATTTGGCTGGCTAGTAGTGGTGAAGGAGTCTAACGTGCCTTAAAGCAGTTTGTGCTCCACCACCCAAATTTTAAGGTCAATGATTTTTGCACGCCATTTCTTGATTATTGTACTCCATTACTTCATAATTTGTCATCAACTATTGTATAATGTGGAGTGTCATTATCATTTAGTAGAGTGTAAAATCATTGGCCAATTTTAATCATTTATGGGCTCATCATTTGAGCATAGTAAAGATAAAAAGACAATGTTGTGGCCTAAAATGCTCGAGAGTAGCATTCACAATTTGCAAGGAAGGGGCATAATCAAATGAGAATAATCAGTTTTGTGGTGGATGCAGGTTGTTCTGTTGCGACCACCACAAAAG
>CM016563.1:7526059-7593287 GCA_003412495.2 Echium plantagineum | reverse complement strand
TCTTCATCCCGTCTTCTAATCTCTCGAGTTTTAATCTAACAATCTTTTTCTAAACTTACTGCATAAACTATATGTATATATAAGGTTTGGATTTATTGAATAAGACCAATCCTTATGGGCAAAAGGGATATAGAGAAAGAGGACCACCTTCTAATAACTTCCCACCGATTCTTTAATTCCTCAATCAAACTCAAAAAAATGAAAGCTCTAAAGAAAAAAGGCAATCTGTTTGAAGTGAAAGCTGAAACAAGTTGTATATATACGATTAATATAGTAATACGGACAAGAAAAAGGAAATGCAATCAGTCTCTCAAGCTAGGTTGTTGCCTAAAGCAAATGTGGGGTCTATTTATCTGCTCATTAACTGATCTTTTTTTTTTAAGTTGCACTTTTTCTGTAAGAAGGAAAAGAAAATAGAAATTGGTGTATTTATGACGTTGTACATGACATATTCATAGGTATGGAGTAATAAAGAAATTGTGGAAAGGATCGAGGTGGGATTATAATATTGAGCAGGAATAAAATAAGTGCACTTTTTTGTTTAATGGGTTGCATAGGAAATGCGTAGCTGGATCTTCATAAAAAATATATATCAAATAATCAATTTGGAGTGCCCATGGCGAATTCCGGAAGCTCTCACCAAATCAATTGAAGTGTCCTATCTTAACTGTTATTCGAGATGAGATCGCCGGATGCGTCTCACATGATCAAATGCTCAGATAGAGTAAATCGCCGGATGTGTCTCACATGATTAAATTGTCGGAAATGTTCCATCCGGAACCTTCAAAGTAAATAAATAATGACTCCTTATGCATATATGCTCAGATGGGGTAAATCGCCGGATGTGTCTCACATGATCAAGGATCTAAAGGTTGTCCGTTAATCACGTTGGATCCGGATTGTGTGAGTAGGCGAGACGGCTAGTAATTTGCACTCTAATATAATTTGTATATCTATTTTATATTATTGAAACCTTCTAATAACAATATAATAGTGTGAATTATAAAAAAATGGAATTTTCTATAAGATGTACAACAACGTTGAAAGTCTTATATTGAATAATGAATATGACGACGGATGGAATCAAATGCTCCTATTTTGTCCACCTTATTTTAATTATTGCTTTGTTCTTTTTATTTTCATTCTGATTTCAATTATATAAAAAACAATTTAATTCAAGTGACTCGAAATGTATACACATATCAAATCAATGATTTAAGCATGTGGCATTTATGTAAGAACGCAAAACTTTATCCGCAAGATCTCATAATGTGATTGCTTTTTATTTATTTGATCCATCTACTAAAAGGAAGTGATTTTTCATGATTGTTCAAAGGCAAAGTTGTTCAAAATTTCATTGACTTTATACACATCCTAAAGCAATGTGAACAAAATAAGTTGTCCATATAAAATATACACACTAAGTAGTCGCCTTCATTCATGAAATACTAGAAGACAAGCATTACCTTTTCACATAAGGATAGACATCATCTTTAGGATCTCAAAACCCAACAAGAAATTGAAAATAATAGTTGGATTTGAAACTAGTAGCTGGCATTATAGTGTAAGAAGATAAGAGATGAATAATGCTTCAATGCAAATTGATGTCTTCCCATACTTGCCCTTTTTATTGTCCATTTTTTAATGAATTATAGGTGTACTGTCAATTTTATAATAATTTTATGTAACATTCCTCAAGATGAAATGAATATATATGGATTAAATTATTAACTTAATGTAATTAGAATTTACTCACGGCATTATTATAATTAAGAATAATAAATATATGAACAAGTTAATATACTTCGAAATTATTGTCACATGGGTGTAGATCAAATCTCCTTGATTGAGAAGTGATTACTGATTAGTACTAGAAAGTTCATGTATGTTATCGGATAGAAACTATTTTCATTGTATTGCTGCTTGCATGAGGTCGAAGCTTGTACATTTGATCTTTTTCAATTAAAATAGAAAAAGTGAACGAACGAAACGTGTGTTCGCACCAAAAAGACTAATGCTCCCAAACGAAATAGCTTTTCGAGGGGATGTGTCTTGATTGCGTTACTTTACAATCAAGTTCATATGAGGACGACAAGCATAGCAAAAGGAAATTGATAAAATTGTTTCTTCCAAGTTGCTCTCCTCATATGCTATACATATATAATACACCATGCAGTGTTGCTAAAGATTCGATCAAGTAAGCAATTTGCACATCAAGTCACGAGTCGAGTATTCGAGCCTAGCCTAATGGAGAAGCAAGCAAAACGAGCCAGCTTAAAAGTTAATATAGTCATATTATAATATTCAAAGTTGATGAGGGCCTTGACTCGATGTGACCTTTGTTTGTTCGAAGCTCCGCTCGCTGGACCACTCATATTATTGTTAGACCATATTATGTCTTGCAGTCTATTTGGAATTTATATTTCACTTTTGGGTGAACCCCTCTTGGCCTCGAGTCAAATACCTCAGCTATCTATTTTAAGGCTTGAGACTTTTGAATGGTATATTATGGTGATGCTTGCCGTATAAACAATAGGATAATTTGTTTTCTACGTATGTTACATAATCAAATCTTGAACGTTTTATGATATTTAACTAATTGCAGTCGAAGTTCATAGCTTCATCATATATAAATTATAATACCTTAACGCTTTGTTTGAATTATGATAAATTTATGTGAGGGTAAAATTTTAAAAGTTAAACTAGGTAAAGGCAATTCAGGTGAATTTAATTAAATGTCTTAAAATGCTGTTTGAATATTATCTAATCGAAATAAGGTGAATTTAAAAACATCATTCACATAGATTACACTCCAATTTTGGGCTCAATATTTTGGTGCATTTGACCCAATCTTCTAACAAAGAGGTATGGAAATCTAACATTGTTGAAAAATGGAGAGAATTTGTCTTGTAGTTCATAAAACTATTTATTAGTTATAAATCTATGTATTCGTTCTCTGTAATACCATTATATTTATATTCTCATTGCTAATTTATGAGAAAATAGAAATAACAAAAATGAGTTGAATCTAAATAAATGAAGATTAGGTATTTAATCCTTGATGGATACAAAAATGTTATAAAATGATAAAATTTCATCTAAATTAATTTAGATTCACTTCATCAAAACGGATCATAAAACTAATAACTGTACATTTTCTTACGCTTAACAAAATATTATCTTGATGCATATATTCAATAATAAAGAATTGTATTGCCCATGATGATTAAATCAATTGATAATGATTAGCATCATGAATGAAGGAAAGTACGTAGGGCTTAAAATTTCAAATAATTGATTTTGTCGAGTCCTGCAAGATTTATATCCTAATTTGATGATTATTTATTTCCTTTTAGTAATGATTGAGATTTAGTTTACCTTTTTAAGAGGTACTTAGACACTATTTCTATTCATCAAAATTTATGACTAATTATCAATTGTACGTTATATATCGATAGTTCAATAATTTCGTAGCAACTCACCCAAATTTATTTAATATTTCTGTATTTATATTCTTAACGCTAGTTTACAAACAAAAAGTCATCATTACATGTAAATAGATAACGAACATTCATAAGTTAGTATTATAATAACATCTAATCACAATTTTTGTTAAAATAGATATTCCGTATTTGATTTAATTATTGTTGGAGGAGTATTTATTTTTTTCAAAGATTTTAGAGTGCCGACTCTTTCAAAGTTCATGAGCCATTTATTAAATTTCTATAGTTACGTGAACTTAAAATGATATTAATAGAAATGACTGATACGTCAAAAATAAAAATAATGTATTTATTGTGGTCTCACTCTCAGGTCCCACTAATAGATTAAAACTTCATATATTCATAATCTCTATGTTAGAAAAAAGTTAGGAACCATTCTTAAGAATGTAATTCACTATAATGATTTTAAAAAATCTTGACCACGTCAACATTTAAACAAATTAATTTAGATGGAAGATAGCTTATTCAAGTTAACTCAATCTTTTTTGTATGATGGGATTGAATCGATTCGATATCCAACTAGGATCAATTCCCTTAAATAATTTCAATTATTCAATTAATTCATTTTGATTTAAAAAACGAGTTTTACATTCGACTCGACTCAATTTTGTGAAAATAGCGGGAGTAATATGTAAGTACCCAAATCTTAATGAACGTTAATGCGATCCAATCTGTGGTGACACATACGACGACAGGAGGAGGAGAAAGAACGTGAAGCAAACCAAAACACCACACAGACACAGATAACACTTATTATTACATAAAATCCTGAGGAACATAAAAAAGTCAAAATCAGACAATGGATTCTCAAGGCGGAGGTTGTTTTCCTCCGATGGATCTGTTCCGGTCGGAGACGATGCAGCTGATCCAAGTCATTATCCCCATCGAGTCCGCTCATCTCTCCGTCTCCTACCTCGGCGATCTTGGCCTCCTGCAATTTAAAGATGTCCGTAAACTTCATATCAATCTTTTTTCATTCGTGAATTGTATATGTAACGGAATTCAACCACTAGACTAATCGATAATCCACGTTATCGAACAGACTTTCTGTTGTAACAAGATATTATGACCCTCTTACGCCACTTGGGCCGGAGTTTCTTACATGTTGAATTGATGTATATAAGTGTCTTATGTTAATGTCGATGCTTCAGTTGCTTGCTACGAACCATCTCATAGTATTGTTAGCTTTTGTTTTCTGAACTTCAATTTAGCTAATGTGTATTTATCTTGTCAACTGTGTGTGTTTGTTATTGACTTGATATATGTTTCTCATTAATGGCTTTAACTTGGGTTGATTAATTATTGAGTTAAGTTAGAAACTAGATAATATCAATTTGATATTTTTCGCATAATTGGTCTTAAAGATGTGATTTTTTAACGAGTTAATTTATTTGTTCGATGTTCTTAATCTCTGACATCTTTCAAATTCTTGTGGTTGATTGAATCTGGTTCAGTCACCCAGTTCTGTTACTAGTTGGATATTTTGTGTAATTGGGATCGGTGCCTGAAATTATTCAGCATATTTTAAGTTTAGTGTATAGATTTCGATTCAGGAGTTGTTGAAGCTAGCATATTGGAAGAACAATGGACTACATTTTATTAACTGACAATTATACTTAAATTTTTGCCTTCGATTATGCCTCTTGACTCCAATGATTTTTTCAACCTGCAGCTAAATGCAGAAAAGAGCCCTTTCCAGCGAACATATGCCACCCAGGTAAATTGCGTTATTTTCAGAAATATTAGCAATCGTCTACATTTTCTTGTAACACCTATATTTGTTCTGCTGTATTTCTTGTAAGGGAAAATTGTCATGGTGTTAAATTAAAGCCTTACAATTTAAGTTCTGATGGTCTCATTGACTGGTTATTACATAATACCAACTCGAGAGAGATGCAGTTAATCAAAGTTAAACTTAATTGTTAATTCTGCTGCATTTAACATTGATCCTGTGATATTAAGGATTTCATAAATTGATTATTAAGGTGAGCTAAAAGTTATCCATGATGTTATCAAGTTCTATATTCATGGTGGTGGCTTGCCAAAATTCTTTGATGGTCGTGCCAGTAAATGCTTTGTATGTCCCTCTGCACAAACATTACAGCGTTGAATGGAATGGAATGGAATTTATTGTGAAAGGAAAAGTGAACACATGCATCACATGCATTGTCTCTCTCTATAAACTGAAAGTAGCAGAACTGAGAAGCGATTTAATTGTCTCATCCAATTAAATACTAGATTTTTAGTCACGAACTCATGATCCTTGAAGTTTCAGGCACCAATTTTCATAAGAAAATGCCTTTTTTCAGTGCATGTTTTACTATGCAGGTGGTTTAGAAGGAATGAATTAATTTGAATACAAATTAGTTTAAAGTGATAAAAGATAGAGCTATGGAAGTTTGCATGAATGAAAATTTGGTAATATTTTTCCTTTTTCTTTTTTGAAGCTTAAAAGATGCGGAGAAATGGCTCGCAAGCTACGTTTTTTCAAGGAACAGATGTCTAAGGCTGGATTGGTCCCTGCAGCATGGCCCACAGCAGAAGCAGATATGAATCTGGATGATTTAGAGGTATGTTGACATTCTAATTAGTTTATTTGCTTTTGTGATATGTAATTACTAAATTTTCATCTTCTGTCTTAAATGTATAGGTGAAGCTTGGTGATCTTGAAGCTGAGCTAACTGAGATTAACGCAAACAGTGAGAAGTTGCAGCGGTCATACAATGAGCTGTTGGAGTATAAGCTGGTTTTGCAGAAGGTACACATCTTAAATTCCTCTTTTGGTGTAAGTATGAACATACTCGATGATGTAGGACTGACCTGCGAGAAGAAAAACCATCATTAGTTGCCATCTGTTTACCCTCATGCTTGTTTCTTAGTGTCTGATGGTTGTTATGAAGTGCCAGAACTTATTAAATCTGATGATCCTGTGAGTTTAAAGGTTTACAAGGAGGTTCATAGAAATAATTTATAAACCTGATATGTCTCAATTGCTCAGTATTTTCAGTTGATACGTAGATGTTCATCTCTTTTTTCATCTCACTGACAACCTTAGTTAGAAATAGTTGCTATGTTTTTTCAATTACCAACAACAACTGAATTGTTAATTAAATTGATGAATGAGGCGTTTTACTTACGAAACATAATTATAACCTCGTTGCTGTTGATCGTCGCTTTAGTATTTAGTTCAATTTACTTGCTGTAAAGACCGCAAAAGCCTTATTGTTTTTTTTCTTTGGATGACTAAGGTGTTCTTGCTTTTGTCTTCTATGAAGCTGATGTTTTGATCCTACTATGTCTTTTATAACTTCAGGCTGGCGAGTTTTTTCAATCAGCATTGAGCAGTGCCGAGGCTCTACATAGAGAAATTTCATCAGCTCAAAGTGGTGAGGAATCCTTGGAAGCTCCATTGCTGTCAGAACAGGTACGAAGCGAAGTTACTCATTTTTACAAGGTAACTACGATAGTTTCTCATGTCTCTCATTAACCCTTCCGTGGAATTACTTTTGCAGGAAGTCTTTACCGATCCATCAAAACAAGTGAAATTGGGGTTTATAAGTGGACTTGTTCCAAGGGAAAAATTATTGCCCTTTGAGAGGATTTTATTTCGTGCTACAAGGGGTAACATATTCTTTAAACAGGCTGCGAATGAGAATCTTGTCACAGATCCTGTGTCTGGAGAGAAGGTTATTCATATTCCTTACTTCTGTCGGTATTTACTTTGTTGCCGTCTGGCCCATCTCTTCATTTTTCTTTATCTTTTTCATTGGAAAGAAAAATATTTAGCACAAGCATGTTTTGGTGGAATATGCCATATCTATTCCCTTGATTTTGAGATATATTTTCCTGGTTTATCAGATTTTTTTGTTAAGTTTGGACACCAACAGATAGATAAAGAGTCTACCAACATTCTTTGTACACTTTTTTTACTTTAGATTGATAGATGAATGCTAATGTAACTTACTGTGTCAGTCGATGTGATTATTGTGATCCTATATAGATCATTGCCAAAGTAAGATTATGCAATATAGTGTTAGGCTAGAAAAATTAATGTTAGTTTTACATCTATTTATGGTCATGTTTGTTAACAATAAATAAAAATGCTGCTTCAATCCACCACTCAGATCTACAATTTGTTCTATTTTATTTTAATTCATTTTTCGGGAGGGCGAGTGGGTGGCAGTAGTATAGGGATGAGAGATAAGCACTGCTCATGATAAGTGATGCATCTTCAGATGAACATTTCTTATAAATATACCAGTCATTTCACATATGACATATTGATACATTTATATGTAGATATATGAGGTATAGATGCATCATGTAGAGTTAACATGGTGTTTTCTAACATTATGATCATGTTACAGGTAGAGAAAAATGTATTTGTGGTCTTCTTTTCTGGAGAACGTGCAAAAAACAAAATTCTTAAGATTTGTGATGCCTTCGGAGCAAATCGCTACCCTTTCACTGAAGACCTCGGGAAGCAGGCTCAGATGATCACTGAGGTAGGTTAACTATCCACCACCCCCCTCTTCTCATATATAGGTCTTAGTTAGAAATTTCATTCTGCTGGAACCTTTGGATAAGACTACAACTTCCTCTTAAAATATGTCCCCTTGGTAAAGAACTTGTTTGCTATCTTACTTCACTCTAAAATCAGGCAGAGTAGCAATCATCTTATCTGCTTGCTTCACTTTATCAAACATTTATACTCTAATGTTCTTACCCCTTAGTCATCCCTGCATCACCTATCTAATGTTCTGTTTACCAGGTCTCTGGAAGATTATCTGAGCTAAAGACCACTATAGATGCTGGGTTGCTGCACCGTGGAAATTTATTACAAAGAATAGGCGAACAGTTTGAACAGTGGAATCACTTGGTCTGTGTTAGATAATAGTACACTGACCGAATTTTTGTCTACATAAACAACTCAACATCATCCTGTTGTTTGTATATTAAGCAACTTCTTGTTGTCCCAAGTATAAAAAACTCAACATTATTTCTTTGAACCTTGTTCAGGCGAAGAAGGAAAAATCTATATATCATACGCTTAATATGCTAAGCATTGATGTGACTAAGAAGTGCCTTGTCGCAGAAGGATGGAGTCCCACATTTGCAACAAAGCAGGTAAGTTACTGCTTCCCCCACAATTGAATGTTTTTACAAAGATTTGTTTTCTGGGCGGACGGAGGGGCGTGACCCCTGACCAATTCTTTTTATGTTGTCGAGATATTGATCTAAAATTAAATTTTGATATTTCCTTATAAATATGAAAGACTTCTGTGTATATGTATATATCGTACTGAAACAATAATTATGAAAGACTTCTGTGTATATGTATATATAGTACTGAAAGAAATAAAAATTGGTGAATCTGGGATGGAGTGAGTAAGGCGTTACTTACTTTTTCAAATCGTCGACAGTTTAGGAGTGTATTATCTTTAAGACGCTTTTAGTTGTTTTGGCTGATTATGCGTCTTCAGTCTTGACCTTGGATCAGCTGAGGTTCAGTACAAATAGAGGTATTTACAGATGACAAACTTCATCTATTACGCAGATTCAAGAAGCTTTGCAGCGAGCGGCACATGATTCTAATTCACAAGTCGGTTCCATATTACGAGTGTTGCACACTCGAGAGTCTCCCCCAACATTCTTTAGAACAAACAAGTTCACTTCCGCATACCAAGAAATTGTTGATGCATATGGGTGAGAAACATTCAAAAAATTACTTATTAGTCTCAACCAATAAATTATTGAAATTATAGTGTTTTTTATCGTTTGATATGCAGTAGACTTTATGCTATATAGAATGATTGATTGAAAAGTATAATTGGTGCTTCTGTACATTCGTTTCTTATTTATAGTAATTAGAACTTGAGTTAAAGGCTGACAGGCGAGTCAAACATGACATTTGCAAAGTCTATAGCTTAGTTCTAGGAGTAGTGCTTTAACTTATTTGGTTCAGGGGGATCGTTCTGGGTCATTCAATTCTCTCTTTTTGTTTACCGAACATGTTCTGATAGCATATTGTGGTCTTGTTGGATAAAAATAAAAAATTGATCAGACTTGTTTCTAGTTGGAAACATGAATAATGAGATAATAATCTTGTTATACATGTGCCTTGTGAATTGTGACTGAAACTAACTCCAACGGTAACGCATTCGGCTTTCAATGTTTCAGAGTGGCCAAGTATCAAGAAGCAAATCCCGGTGTTTTTACCATAGTCACGTTCCCGTTTCTTTTCGCCGTCATGTTTGGTGATTGGGGGCATGGTATATGCCTGTTCCTTGCAACATTGTACTTCATCATCAGAGAGAAAAAGCTCGCCAGTCAGGTAATTTCTGTTTGAGTAGTTGCCTATGGGTTCGGCTTTTGA
Source organism: Echium plantagineum (assembly GCA_003412495.2). Taxonomy (NCBI): domain Eukaryota; kingdom Viridiplantae; phylum Streptophyta; class Magnoliopsida; order Boraginales; family Boraginaceae; genus Echium; species Echium plantagineum. Next base: position 7,583,408 of record CM016563.1, on the reverse strand, counting down.
ATGTGAGGTTTCATTATATTTCAATTGTCCTTTTTCGAAAGCAATAATGTCAGAAATTTCTATTGCAGAAACTTGGAGATATTACAGAAATGATTTTTGGTGGTCGTTATGTGATAATAATGATGTCAATATTTTCAATCTACACTGGTTTGATCTACAACGAATTCTTCTCCGTGCCTTATGAATTATTTGGTAAATCAGCCTATGCTTGCCGCGACCTTTCCTGCAGGTATGTGGTAGTAGTTCTTAAGGAATTTACTTCCTCGTATCCGTGCTATGTCATATTGACAATTTTATGTGTTGCTTGGTTGCAGTGAGGCTACTACTATTGGCTTGATTCAGGTCCGTGACACCTATCCATTTGGTGTGGATCCTGTATGGCATGGTACACGCAGTGAGCTGTCATTTCTTAACTCATTGAAGATGAAAATGTCTATCCTTCTCGGTGTGGCCCAAATGAACCTGGGGATAATAATAAGCTATTTTAATGCCCAGTATTTCAGAAATCACCTAAATGTTTGGTATGATTGGAATGCGTACTTTTCTTGGTGGACTTTTTTTTATTTATGCTACTAATGTTTGGCTAACGTGCATTCTCAGGTTTCAGTTTATCCCTCAGATGATATTTTTGAACGGCCTTTTCGGTTATCTTTCTCTCCTTATCATTATAAAATGGTACACTGGTTCTCAAGCAGACTTGTATCATGTCCTGATATACATGTTCCTGAGCCCTACAGAAGATATTGGTGAGAACCAGCTCTTTCCCGGCCAGAAGATAGTTCAGGTTAAATGTTTTTTAATGAACTCCTTTCTCCTGGATATTTTTGCAAACTTCTCCAAATTGCTCTTTGCTGGATGTATTTCTTGATCTGAGCTTACTCTGGTTAGTTTGTTCCTTCAGATAGTGCTGTTACTTTTAGCTCTTGTTTCTGTTCCATGGATGCTGCTTCCCAAACCATTAATTCTGAAGGCTCAACATGAGGTATGATTGATTTAGCTACTTTTCGTTGAATTTGCCATCCACTCCCACATATTTTGGTGGCCTGCTAAACTGCAGCAGTCCCATAGGTAATATGTTGAGGATTCTTACCAGAACTCACAATTTTGCAGAGGCGCCACTCAGAGTCATATACACCCCTTCCTGATAATGAAGAATCGTTACTCCTGGATGCAAACCATGAGCCCAACGACCATGAAGAATTTGAATTTAGTGAAGTGCTAGTGCACCAACTCATTCATACAATCGAGTTTGTTCTTGGAGCAGTCTCAAATACAGCTTCATACCTGCGTTTGTGGGCACTCAGGTATACCTTGGAAAGATGTGGATGAATGAATTTGGGAATCTGGATTTTATTTACAGTAGTCTTTATATAATTCCAAGTGATGAAAGTTCCTTGAGAACTTTGTAGTAACAATGCAAATATCTCTTAGGTAATAGTACTGGAGGACAGGATAATGTTGCCTGTTTGTTTGATGTCGTTCACAAGATATACGATTCTCGTCACATAAGCTGCAAATGGTTAATAGTGACATATGACACGCTCTTTTCTTGTTCAGCTCCCATGACATTGCTCTCGTAAGAATACTAACAACTATATTCTTTCCCCTTCAGCCTCGCACATTCTGAGCTGTCCAGCGTGTTCTATGAGAAGGTTCTTCTTCTTGCTTGGGGGTAAGCTATCATTACTTTTCTCCGACTGAGCTGTGTTGACGCAACACTCTCACATTCTGCTTAAACATTACTTGTGGCTAATATTCTTTTAATATATCGCAGATACAACAATGTGATCATCCTTATAATAGGGATCATCATATTCATTGCTGCTACGGTTGGAGTGTTGTTGGTAATGGAAACACTCAGTGCCTTCTTGCACGCGCTGCGACTTCATTGGGTGGAGTTCCAAAACAAGTTCTATGAGGGAGACGGATACAAGTTCCAGCCCTTCTCATTTAAGTTAATCGCTGATGACAAGGATTGATCCACTGTGGCAGCCACCACCAAGGTGAACAATATTTATTTCTTACTATTGCTAAATGCAGATGTATATCTGATTCTTCCATTTGGACCAAGTACTGTGAGAAGACGGTGAGGCGATTCCAATAGAGTGTTTAGCCCTTAATTATTATTTTTTGTGGTGTGCATCGAAATCAACCTAGCAGGTGACGTAGTGTGGTTATCCTTGCTATGGTGTGATGGAAATGTTGATATCCCAAATCCATGAATTTGTGGATAGTCATAAACAGAGCTTTTTTTTTGCGCTACCACTCATGAAAAATGAATAAATGGCATGTATCTGCATGTTGGTCTTCTTACCCGGCAGAGAAATCGTCTTTGTGGGCTATTGTACATTAATAAAAGTGCTATCAAATACCTGCTTTTGGCAGATGAAAGATTTTGCATTGGAGCACGTTGTCTCTAAGCTTTACATCTTGGTGATTTTAAGAATGTGTCTTTGTTGTTCCTCTTAGCCGAGTTGTGTGGCTGGTTTTTTTTAGTGCTACTGTCGCATGAAATTCATAAGTGTGCATCTCTACATGATGTTAAGGAGTTGAATACACACATAGATCCGTAAGAAATTAGAGTATCGAGATGGATGTATAAGAAATTATTACTCCAACGGGTTAGATGACAATTAGAAGAAATAAATGTGTTTCTTTTCTTGTGACTTTTGCCTAAACAAGTTAAAAACATCTGACATCCACATGTTTAGTCTAAGATTTTTAGTTCATGGGATGGAGCCTGGAGGGAGTATGCACACAAGTGGCCATGTTTTAATACTTAACTGAATAGATATATGACAAGAAAGTAAAAAACGCAGATCAAGAGATAAATAGCAGCCTCCAACCATGACCGTAGGGTATTCGTACAACGACACATTGTCCTCCCACATTCATAGCAAAATCTGGTTCCACATCTACGAATAACATGAAAAAACTTAGCAAGATATATAGACAGATAAATGCCGAGGAACAGGAAATCAAATTTGGCACCCAAAACATTTCAAATACTCACTTAGGTGCGAACTCAAATAAGGAGGAGGCCCCACCAGTCGGCAATTCTCCAACATTTTAACTAGGTATTTAGACTGTATTTTTTGGACCTCAACTTAGGGTTGCATTTTTGCCCAATCTGGGAAGCAGCATCCGTTGATGAATGGTTATACAATGGTGGTCCTTACGAACTAATTGTTCTATACTTCTTACTTGATGTAGCTTCTTACATGGTTTTGAAAAATTAGTTTTCTAGTTGTTGACTTATATTTGACTTCTCAACCGTCCTTAACCCAATGATAAGTTAGTTATATTGAAAACATTGATTTTTTGAAAGAAAATTTCGCAAAAGTTCAGGTGCCGAACTTGACCAAATTATTTTTCAAAGCAATGTACAAAAATGTTCATGTGCCATTTCCAAAAAAAATTAAATAAAAACATCATCTTCAACCTTATGAACTTGAGTCGCTCGCTCTTCATAATTTAAAAAGAGTGATGATTTTTTCACTCTAATTCTTGATATCGACACTCCATCCCTTTTCTGATTTTGGACTCACTTTTACATTAAAAGTGGAGTGCCGTTATCAACATTTGGAGTGCAAAAATTATTGACCTTTAATTTGGTTAAAATTAATTTAACAACTCTACACCTAAGCCAATTTTTGTGTGTGTTTAGTTTACATTACTGACCCCCACCCAGACATTGAGAAATTGAAAGTTAGGCATAGAGTAAACATATATTCGATCTAAACAGGACTACAAAGTAGAAATGTAGATTAAGGGGAAAATGAAGATACCTGCACATAATTCTGTTGCAACCATAAACACGCTCGACGTAATGCAAGCAACGAGGACACCTCTTCCACTTCCTCTGCTCAGCCAGCACAGTAAAAGCGACGTCGATTTCGTCCACTAAAACCCCACACCTAAACCCAGGATGCCATTCTTTCTTGCACCGGAAGCAAAACAACCTCTTGCAATTGGGACACTTCTCTTTCTTCAGTCTTCCACCACACTCGTTCACAACCAAAGCAGAACAATCCATGTATGGACAATAGGATTTTTCGAGGCCTAAAAGAGTAGAATCACAAAGCACATCACACCATTTTACGAAAAGTCGAGGAGGCACAAGTGGGCCGAAGAAGTGTACGTCCAGATTATGATGGCAATCTGGACATGGGCAGGGGATCTTTGCAACATTTTGTTCAAGCTTCATTTGTATGTAGGAAATCATGCAGTCTGTGCAGTATGGGTGGGAGCAGAGGTTACTGTTTCTTGATTTTCTTGTGAGAAGATTTGGTTCGATGCAGATTTCACAAGTGAAGGTTTCAGTTTCAGTTTGAGTTTGGGTTTGAAGTTCGTTTGATTCTTCAACTGGTTCTTGCTCTTGCTGATTTTGGTGTTGGGGGTGAAGTGTGTTGCCCATCTTTTTGCCAAATTATGATGAGTTGTGTAAATGTGAAATTGAAAGAGGTGTGGAAGATTATAGTGGTACTAGTAGTAATAGTACTAATTTGGGAAAATGCCAAGATTAGCAATTCTTTACATAATTGTGCATTTTTGCTTTTGTAGGGGAGTATGTACAATGAATAAGAATTATACTATCTCCGTCCTTAAATATTGTACTTTTGGTGGTCAACAAAATACGATTTAAAACATAAATATCTATTATTGTACATGTAAAAAAATTATAAAAAGTAAATATTTTAAAAATATATATTGAGACGAATCTAACAAGGTACCACATGACTATATTATTTTTTATCGTTTAATGAAATTCATGATCAAATTTTGTAATATTTGAGTAGTAAAAGTCAAAATGTGACAATCTTTTAGGAACGGAGGGAGTATCAACTTTTTTAGTATTTCGTGTGACAGAAATTCAATGACTATGAATTGATTCATTCACGTGCAATTAGGTACTCCTTCCGTTTCTTTTTATTTGATTGTTTAAAGCTTTTTTCTTATTTTAAAATATTTGATTGTTTACAATTTCAATGCAACTTTTTACGATTCCAATGCAATTTTTTACAACTCCAATGCACCTTTTTACAATCTCAATGGATTTTTTCACAATCTCTTAATAAAGTACTTTTTCCCCAAACAATCAAATAAAAAAAACGGAGAGAGTTTAGGTACAAGTGCGGAGAGGTTAAGTTTATCATCGAAACAACGTACTCGGGTTTTTTCCGATACAATGCAAATTATTGGGTCTTTTTGGTGTTGAATAAATTGATTTTTTTTTACTGATTCCCTACAGTTTAAAAAAAAAAGAATATCATAGAGATTATATACTTCATAGTGACAATTAGTTTTCTATTGGCCATATATAAGTATCACAATTAGCTAACTTTAAGAACTACTACCAACTCAATAATAATATCTCAACTTATTATTAAAAAACTATTCATTAGTAACTATTTTGACATAAAAGTATGTGAATGCGTGTACAATAATTCTATAAATGGTGAAAAAACAAAAACATATACAATAAAAAAGTTGAAATATTAAAGGGGAAAAACAAGACTAAATTCTAAAATAAGTTTTATATTACAGATAATATTGTTGCATTAGTGGTGGAAAATAACAATATTGAGCAAATCGTGGTTTAGCTCAATTAAAATCATACAAAAAGAGGAAATAATGTGTAAAAATTGAAATGAATGAAAAAAACGCATGAAAAAAAGAACAAATGTGCTCATGTGTTCGAAATGTTCAATATTGTATAAAAATGAACATACTATTAGAATTGTAATCGTTCTCCATCGTTATAGCCACCAATGGGCAGCATTAAGCTAAGAGGCGTGAACAAGAATTTCAGCTTCATAAACATTAAATTTCATACCAATATTGCCCCTAATTAATCTCAATCACAAGATCTAAATTAAATGAAAATCCTATAATCTAATGGCCACTAATTAAGTTAGCCAAGTAAAGAGAAATTCCATAAACTAGATATGGAATAACAGCAAAAGCCAAAATGCGTAAGTACTCAGAAATAGGAGTACGATCCTCGGAAATACGAATAGGAGCCTCGGGCCGTAACTCTATTCTCTTGTTACAGCTACAAATTGTCTTTCCACATCCATAGCAAAAACTGGTTCGACATCTACCAACAACATGAAAAAAGTCAGCAACATATATAGGCAGATAAATGTGGAAGAACACGAAAAATTATTACACCCTCCATTTTTTTACTTGTCGTTTTAGAAATATAGGCTTAGAGAAAACATATAGTCGATCTAATAGGACTACAAATGTATAAGGGGGAAAATCAAGATACCTGCACATAATTATGTTGCAACCATTAACACGCTCAACGAAATGCAAGCAAAGAGGACACCTCTTCCACTTCCTCTGCTCAGCCAGCACAGTAAAAGCAAAGTCGTTTTCGTCCACTAAAACCCCACACCTAAACTCTGGATGCCATTGTTTCTTGCACTGTAAGCAAAATAACCTCTTGCAATTGGGACACTTCTCTTTCTTCGCTCTTCCACCACACTCGTTCACAACCAAAGCAGAACAATCCTTGTACGGACAATACCATTTTTCGAGGCCTAAAAGAGTAGAATCACAAAGCGCATCACACCATTTTACGAAAAGCCGAGGAGGCAGAAGTGAGCCGAAGAAGTGTACGTCCAGATTATGATGGCAATCTGGATGTGGGCAGGGGATCGTTGCAACATCTTGTTCGAGCTTCATTTGTATGTAGGAAATCATGCAGTCTGTGCAGAATGGGTGGGAGCAGAGGTCACTGTTTCTTGATTTTCTTGTGAGAAGATTTGGTTCGATGCAGATTTCACAAGTGAAGGTTTCAGTTTGAGTTTGGGTTTGAAGTTCGTTTGATTCTTGAACTGGTTCTTGCTCTTGCTGATTTTGGTGTTGGAGTTGAAGTGTGTTGCCCATTTTTTTGGCCTAATACACAATTATGTAAAGAATTGCTAACCTTCCTTTTGTGTAAGAATATGTACAATGAACAAGAATTATGTCAACTTTTTTACTAGTTCATGTGATAGAAGCTCAATCAGTACTGATTGATTAATTCTTAGGTAATACGAGGTGGCCACTGGGGTTGTTTGGGATATCCGTGCTTAAGTTCGTTAGTAACTTGTGATTCTTCTAAAATTAATTAAAACGTCTCAAAATCAATCTAATAACAAACTAGATCTTGCCTATGATGATATTTCTATATTCAAAATATAATAAAACAGACGAAAGAACTTACTGTTACTGTTGTAGATTCCACTAATAAATATCAGAAATTCAGAAGTATTTTTAGAAGACCTCCACACTTATTCTTTTATCTCTCAATCAATTATTTTTTTTATACAATGAAAAACACTAATTTCAGTCCTCGCCAAATCTCTCAAGACTGTTTGTTTGTGATTTTAATATCTAATGAACATTAAAACTCTATTTATAGACCACAGAACGAACTTAGTTCAAAACCTAAAAAGAATAGGATTTATGAACTACATAAATAACTTGACTCTAAACCTAAAAGAAGTAGGATTTATAGATTCCATAAATAACTGGTAGATATAGGACTTGTAGATTACATAAATAACTAGTAAATATTTGTTCATAAAATATAATAATACTCTCCAGGGACGGATCTAGAATATATTATTAGGGGTCCTTTAATAATCTAAATAAAAAATAAAAATAGTCAACGATAAAAGCATATGAATATTATAATTAATATACAAGGATAATTTAAACACGAACTACAAAGTACATATATCTAATATTAGTTCAGAGTAACCTTGGTCATAGCTTGAAAACGCTTAATGATATTCATATCATCGATTGAACTAAACATTTATTTCTCCACATAAGTAACCAAACAATCATTATGCACATAATATCACTTGAAAACGCTTAATGATGCGCAAGTGGTGGTTCAACATTCACTTTAGAAGGTATGTCACTTGATAATGGAATTTCACTACAAGTAGACTTGATTCTATCTTTTTCCTCAAAAAACCTCAGCATTCTTTACAATTTTCAAATCAAGTGAATTTTATTAGTCAATTGGCATAGTTAAAATCAAAGAAACAATTAATTAATTCTTAATAGATCAAGTGAACAAATAAATTGAGCCGATTTTGAGCAAATAAATAATTATTAATGCCTAAATTGAGCATGTAAACAAGTAAATTATGCACATAATATAAATTATTTATAAAAAAAAAAAGACAAAAAAGAATGTACCTTGCTCCTTGGTTGGAATTATGATAAAATTGGGAGTGATTTAGATATTTATAAGGGAAAGAAAAGGGTTCTATTTTGATGTGTATTTGTTTTGGTGTGTGTGTGTGAGGAAGCCCATTAATTGATTTAAATGTATGCCAAGGGGGATTCGAACCTTGATCATTAGAAAGTATTACAAAGACTTTAACCATCTCAACTACAACTTCACTTTGCTTAAGGGGGGTCCCGTGCACCCTATGAACGCCCCTGAATCCGCCCCTGATACTCTCCGTTTCATAATACTTGATCGTTTAGCTAAAAAGTACTTTACTAAGAATTAATAAAATTTAATATTATACCCTACAAAATACTCTCAAAATGAAAAGTAACATTTAAAGTAAGGTAAAAAAGAAAATCATGAGTATAAAAGTACATTTAATTTCATAAACAATTAAATATTATGAAAAAATAAAATTTTTCTAAACAATCAACAATTGTGAAAGAGAAGGAATAATTAATAAAACTATACTACTAAATAATATTTGACCACTTCAGCATACAATAATAGTGAATGTAGAGGAGATTAGAATGGAAAAGAATTGCCCTGGCAACTTGAAGAAGTTGTTTATGTCTCCTCTCAGCAACACCATTCTGCTGAGGAGTATAGGCACAGCTGGTTTGCGGTTGCCAAGCCCATTGAATAAGTCATTGCACTCTTTATTGACAAACTCAGTCCCATTGTCAGACCTGAAAGTCTTAACATTAGCATTGAATTGTGTTTTAATGACAGTAAGAAACTGTTTGATAGTAGTATGCAAACTGCTCTTGGATTTAAATAGAAAAGTCCACACTGTTCTAGTGTAGTCATCTACAATAGTCAGAAAGTAATGGCAGCCAGTGTAGGTAGGAGTCTTGTAAGGACCCCATACATCAGCATGCAACATTTGAAAAGGAAAAGTGCTCTTAATGAAACTTCTGTCAAATTTAGGTCTTTGTTGCTTGGCAAGAGGACAAACATCACACACAAATTGATCTTTATTGATCATAACAGAATGTAACTTTCTACAATGTTTAAGAGTATCAACAGATGAATGACCTAATCTAGCAAAACATCAACAGTTTTAACAGAATTAGAAAAGAGAACACTATTACCACTACAGATATCCACAATCCTAGCTTCTTGAACAGCTTTTAGGTAGCAATTTTCCTTGAAAGAATCCTTATTAAGAACATACAATCCCCTTTTCTGGAAAGCTATCCCAACCACCTTTTTAGATAGTTGGTCCTGCAAAACACAAAACAAGTCAGTAAAAGTAAAGGATATATTGTCCTCTTTAATACTCTTATTAACATAAAGTAAGTTGAATTTAAAAGAAGGGGCATAGATACATGTTTTAATAGTGAATGTAGCGGAGATATTGACTTGACCATGCTGTCTAACAAGGTTAGACTTTCCATTTGGAAGAACTACAAAGATATCTCTATGTAGTTGTTTCAAATCAACAAACAGATTTTTATTATGACACATATGACAAGAGGCACCTGTGTCAATGATCCATGAGGTGGATAACACCTCTTGATCACTAACACAATTACCTACAAATTCCTCCATTTGTGCATAATTGACCAGTTCTGAATGACCAGCTGAATTATGCTCCTTCATTTTGGAGATGTCTCTTTTCAATGATTCCACAGTACTCATTAGTGTTGGAAATTGATGTGTCAATTTCCTCAATTAGTGCCCGTGAACTATATCATCTATATATACGGTTCAACAACCGATAGTTATCTGAACTATCAGTAGTCTCACCCGAGATAATGCCGGGGGTCATCGAATGGCAGACTAGGCTCTCACGATGATCTTCGGGATTCGTGTATACGGTCTTATACGTTGAATCCCGATGCCTTCGTTACTCGGGCTATGAGGTCACACACGTAACAATTACCGAAGATACTTTCGAGTAGTGACCCGAAAGTGAATAAGGGATTTGATCCATATTGAGGAATTTCGGTTCGATCGAGATCGTGTCCCGACCGAACCGATGGTGCGCCCGGAATTGGTTCCGGACACACCATTTGGGGTTTATGTATATATATATATATATATATGTGAGATATATATATATATATATATATTATCATTTATTGAAATGATTTAATTAATTAATGAATTAATTAAATAAGATATGATTTAATTAATTAATTAAGATTAATTAATTCTATCATCATGAATGGTTGACATCTTGGTGGCTACTTTATGCCTTGGGAAGGCTTTGTAAGTCTTGGGAAGAACTCTTGTAAGAGAATCTTCCATGGACCAAGAGGCATTAACCATATGGATGGTTAATGTGTTTGTTTAGTGTATAATGTGTTTCATCATCCATTCTATATCATAAGATGATATAGAATGGGTAGAGCATGAATCTAAGTCTTGCATATCTCTTGCTAGAGAACACAAGAACACAAACAAACACACTTCATCTTCAACCTCAACCCTCTAGCAAAACTCTAAGTGTAGAGTGTAGAACTAGTTCTACATTTTTGCTATAGTAGTAAAGAGTACATACTCCTCAATAACACACACTAGTCCAAGTGTGTCTTATTGCTATCTAAGGTATTGGTGTGGACTATTTCATAGTAGTTTCATATCACCTTGGTGATAGACATTTCTTCAAGGAGAAAGCAAAGGAGCAAGGTGTGGGGATAAGCGCTTAAAGATTTACAAAGCTTCCGCTCACGCTTCAAAGGTATAACTTTGTAGCACTACTCTTTTATATGTTATTTGTAGCATATTCACACTATCTTTAAACATATACTTTTATGAGCTAGTTCTATTGTGTAAGTTCTAACGATCAACGAATTAGGGTTTTCTAGACATATGAACTATCGTAGTTCATTGTGTCTTGCAACCCCGGGATATTCCAACATGGTATCATGAGCTATATTACACGTTTAACATGTTCTAGAAGTGTTTAAAGTAGTACCATATAGTATATATGTCGATATATGAACCGTAGCCGATTTTCGCATTCAGAAAACCCTCCCCGACAAAACCTAAGTTTCGCGTGAGTCCAGGCAAGCCAAGGACACGGCTCCACTGGAACGCGCACCCTCGGTTTTCCTTGGATACGGGACGCATTAGCCCGAAGCCTGGTTCGTCCCCCCTGGACGCGTCTATGCACGTCCAAAGTCATTTGATGATTTCGAAACAAAACAAATCGATTAAGTCCAAAGTCATTTAATGATTATGGACGTTTTCGGTGTGTTATGGGTGATTTAGAGATTGTTTTGGAAATAATCTTATAAGTCCAAAACATTCTTTGAGAAGTTTAAAATAGTTTAAAATTAGCATGTATGTCAAAATCTAGCTCTTCCAACATAAGATCGTCTTATGGCGAGTCTTGTGGAGGTAAGTGGGAGCATTTTGATTTTATCCTATCGGTACTAATTACATTGATTAATTGAGTATCGAAAGAAAGTTTGAGGTTTGAGTTATTATGAATTTCAAACCTTAAACTTATACTAAGTCTCTTTGAATGTAATCGGGTTATTAGTTCAAAATGTTGAACTTATGGTAAAACTTCCGAAAATTGGCTAAGTTAGTTGTTGGACAATTAAAGGTTATGATATGCATGTATGACTATGTTCACATTATTTGAATGTGAGTATGTGTGTGAGTTGTGTGTTGCTTGTGTGTTTTATTCCATTCCTAGCATGTTTATGTGATTTATGTATAATGTGTTATGCATATATAAACTGTAGTCTGAATGGAATGGGGATTTGATATGGCCTAGTATTTATTCGAAATACAGTCTGCGTACTGTCCTTGATATTGAAATACGACGCATGTGTCGTTTTACATTCTTGTATTGTTATTTCCTTTTCGCGGCGCATGTGCCATTTAATGCGAAAGTTGATTATGTAACAAGACATGAAGAGACGGACTTGGAGTATGGCGATGTCCAAGAAGACGGAGACCAAGGACTTAGTTTAGAACTAGTTAGACTAGTTTTTATTTAATGTCTTTTAGGCCATATCACGTCCCTTTAAAGTGTTTATTATTCATGCCATGTTTCATGCTTACATATATTTTCTTGAAGTATATGTATACCTTATGTGATATGCATGAAATGTGGATTACATGTTTAATCTAAACCCCTCCACGTAATAATTAAGTGTTTGCCAAACCTAAGTTCAAAGTTGTCAAACTTTCCTACGTTTCGGGTGGATCATCCCTAGATGGGCACTTTGATTCATAGGAATAGGAGGCAATGGGATTACATGCGCTACAGGTTAGCCCATCGAACCGGCAAATGTAATCCATCCCTTTATGGTGAACTAAGGTTGCTTAAAACGTGGCTACAGGTTAGCCGATCGAACCGGCCCGTTTGGCAAAGGAAGTCTATAGTGTCTTAAAACGACTAGTGATAGACGCCAAGAGTCATATATAATCATTGGATGATTGATATATGATAGTCTAGTAGAACTTACCCATGGATTGGACTATGAGGATGATTGCGTGTGCCGCTCATACCCAAGTCCGTGGGGTCTTGGTATACTTGTACACTTCGAGGGGTTGTTGGTACTCGTATTATTGTTTCAAGCATGCTTTACTTGTATTGTATGTTTTACATATAAATTAAACTGAACGTCGTTTCATACTCGCATGTTTTAGATGGCAACTGCTACGAAATCAACTTCAAATTCACTCCGATCTACACTTGAGAAGTGTAAACTCAATGGCAATAACTTCAACGACTGGTCTCGTAACTTGAGAATCGTTCTCAAGCACGAGAGAGTCGAGTATGTTCTTAAGGAAGAACTTCCTCCACCACCCGGAGATAATGCCGATGAGCTAGAACGTAGTACATATGATGTACACGTGGATGATGCATTGGATGTCCAATGTCTTATGCTAGCCAACATGGAACCGAATCTTCAGATTCAGTTCGAAAATGTGGCAGCATATGACATGTACTGCAGACTGGAAGAGATGTTCCAGAAGCGGGCAAGAAATGAGAGGTACGAAGCTGTTTGTGCCCTCATGGATTGCAAACTATCCAATGGTCAACAGGCCAGTCCTCATGTTCTCAAGATGATTGGGATCATCGAGAGACTTGAGTCTTTGGGAACTCAGTTTTCCAAGGATTTGGCCGTTGACATAATCCTCCGTTCCCTTCCTGACAAGTTTGGTAACTTTGTCATGAACTTCAACATGCATGACTTCGATAAATCGTTATCGGAGTTACATAACATGATCAGCACGGCTGATACTGCGTTGAAGTGTGGGAAGAGCTCTACCCCTACTCCCTCTGTTCTGATGATTCAGAACAAGAAGGCCTTTAAGAAAGGCAAGGGGAAATGGAAGGGAAAGGCCAAGACTGGATCTATCAAAACAGTCAAGGCCCAGACTTCCAAAACTCCGGGTAAAGGTCCTAAGGGGACTGACCAGTGTCATTATTGTAATACACCTGGTCACTGGAAGAGGAACTGCAAGAAGTACCTCGAAGACAAGAAGAGTGGGACTCTTCCGGCAGGTATATTCGTTATTGAAGCTTTTATCACCTCTAATAACTCTACTTGGGTACTTGACTCAGGATGTGGTTCTCATATTTGTCGAAATATGCAGGTACTACAGGATAGTAGAGCTCTTCGGAAGGGAGAGGTGGACTTGCGGGTGGGCAATGGAGCAAAGGTTGCTGCAGTTGCCGTGGGCAAGATAGATTTAAAACTACCATCCGGGGTGGTCTTAGTTTTAAATAATGTATATTGTATTCCCGCTATTTCTAGAAATATTATTTCCACATCTGTTTTGAACAATGATGGTTTTACCATCCTTATGGAAAGAAATATGTGTTCTATTAATCGTGATGGTTTACTTTATGCAAAAGCTTCAAACCAAAATGGTCTTTTCATACTAGATGAGGACCATGAGGTATATAACGTAAATATTAAAAGGAACAAGCCTAACGACTTGAATCCTACCTACCTATGGCATTGCAGACTTGGTCATATAAATGAAAATAGCATCAAGAAACTCCACGAAAGTGGAATTATTGAGTCACTTGATTTTGAATCATATGACCAATGCGAATCATGCCTTTTAGGCAAGATGACCAAATCGCCTTTCACTGGAACGAGTGAAAGAGCAAGTGATTTATTGGGGATAATACATACCGATGTATGTGGTCCAATGAACACTCCTGCAAGAGGTGGTTTTTCCTACTTCATTACCTTCACGGATGACCTTAGCCGTTATGGCTATGTCTATCTAATGAAGCACAAGAGTGAAGCCTTTGAAAAGTTCAAAGAATTCCAAAATGAAGTAGAGAATCAACTCGGCAAGACTATTAAGACTCTTCGATCCGATCGAGGAGGCGAATATATGAGCCACGAGTTTGACGCTCATCTTAGAGATTGTGGAATTGTTTCACAACTCACACCGGCCGGAACACCACAACATAATGGTGTGTCCGAAAGGAGGAATCGCACTCTGTTAGACAGTTTGCGATCCATGATGAGTCGAACCGACCTACATGTCAGCTTCTGGGGTTACGCGTTGCAAACTGCCGCACTTACCTTAAATAATTGTCCAACCAAGTCAGCTGAGAAAGTACCATATGAGATGTGGTTTGGGAAACGTCCCAAGATTAGCTTTCTCAGTGTTTGGGGTTGCTTGGCCTACGTCAAGAAATTGAACGTAGACAAGCTAGGCCCAAAGGCTGACTTGTGTCATTTCATTGGTTATCCAAAGGAAACCAAAGGGTATTATTTCTACCTTAAGCCAGAAAATAAGATTTTCGTGGCTAGGACAGCGCATTTCCTTGAGAAAGAGTTCTTATCAGGAAATGTCAGAGATACGGTACAACTTGAAGAAGTTCAAGATGATGAGCCAAATGAGTTAATGAACTCATTCGACACGTTTAATGAGCAAGTTGAGTTATCGAACTCAAGAAACTCATTGAATAGGAGAGTTGGGTTATTGAACTCAAGGGTCTCATCAAATGAGCAAGTCGAGTTAACGAACTCGGCAGGCTCACTTCAGGAAGTGGATCCTCCATTCATGGTGGATCCTATCTTGGACCCTAGATCCACGGTAGATGAAACTCCTGAAGAAGTACCGACCCTTAGGAAATCTAATAGGACTCGTCATGTTCCCGATAGATGGTATGGGGAATCCTTCTTGATAGAAGACGACGAGCCTTATACTTATGGAGCCGCAATGAAAGGGCCAGATAGCGAGTCATGGCTTGAAGCCATGAAATCCGAGATAGACTCTATGTACCAGAACGATGTCTGGACATTGGTTCACTTACCCGAAGGTGCTAGACCTATCGAGTGTAAGTGGGTCTTTAAGAAAAAGCTTGATAAAGATGGAAATGTCCATGTTTATAAGGCTAGACTAGTGGCGAAGGGTTTCAAACAAATTCATGGTATTGACTATGATGAAACCTACTCACCGGTAGTCATGTTCAAGTCTATTCGGATCCTCTTAGCCATTGCCGCATATTATGACTATGAGAAATGGCAAATGGATGTAAAGACCGCTTTCCTTAATGGAAACCTTGAGGAGGATGTGTACATGACACAACCTCCAGGCTTTACATGTCCAAAAGGACCTAAGAAGGTATGTAAGCTTCAGAGATCCATTTATGGACTCAAGCAAGCTTCTCGCAGTTGGAACCTCCGATTCAATGAAGCAATTAAAGAATTTGGCTTCATTCAGAATGAGGAGGATGCTTGTGTATACAAGAAGGTAAGTGGGAGCCACATTGCATTTATAGTCCTGTATGTAGATGACATACTGATCATTGGAAACAACAAACCACTCCTTGAGTCAGTCAAGAGATGGTTGTGTAATTGTTTCTCGATGAAGGACTTAGGAGAGGCGCAGTATATCCTTGGAATCAAGATATATCGGGATCGAGCCAATAGGTTGATTGGCCTGAGACAGGACACTTATATTGATAAGGTTCTGAGACGATTCGATATGATCGATTCCAAAAAGGGAATACTGCCTATGACATCTGGCACTATTCTCGGCAAAAGTCAGTGCCCCACCACTGACGTCGAGAAGGAGAACATGAGTAGAGTCCCGTATGCTTCAGCCATAGGATCTATCATGTATGCCATGTTGTGCACTAGACCAGACGTATCGTACGCTCTGAGTCTGACCAGCCGATATCAAGCGAATCCAGGCAACCGCCATTGGACCGCTGTGAAATCTATCCTTAAGTACTTGAGAAGGACTAAGGATATGTTTCTGGTATATGGCGGAGATGAGGAGTTGATTGCAAAAGGTTTCACCGATGCCAGTTTCCAAACCGATCGAGACGATTTTCGTTCTCAAACCGGGTTTGTATTCTGCCTGAACGGTGGAGCCATCTGTTGGAAGAGTTCCAAGCAGGACACAGTTGCAGATTCTACTACGGAGGCCGAGTACATTGCAGCTTCTGAAGCAGCCAAGGAGGCATGTTGGCTTAAGAAGTTTATGACTGAGCTTGGGGTAGTTCCTAGCGCTGATGGTCCAATTGAGTTGTTATGTGATAACACTGGAGCCATAGCACAGGCTAAGGAACCCAGGGCTCATCATAAGTCCAAGCATGTCCTCAGGAAGTGTCACCTCGTCCGTGAAATGTTCCAAAGAGGTGACATCAAAGTATCCAAAGTAGATACAGACGACAACGCAGCTGATCCCTTGACTAAACCATTGCCTCAGACCAAACATGAGTTCCATACTTCAGCTATTGGACTTAGACTTAGGTCCAAGTGGTCTTAGTCTTAGTGGGAGCTTTATTTCAGTTTATTTGATTTATATGTATGAAATATACTTTTGTAAAACTCTTATTGTTGAATGAAAGTATTACTTCTTGTTTATTGATTGCCTATTCTTTTATAGCACTTGAATAAACAATTGAATATTTAATCATAGTTGTATGATAAATATTTTAATTCCCATGTAATCACGAGTTCTTGAAGAGGAGTCAATAAGTGTATTGACTAAGGAACCCCTTTTTCAAGACAAGAACTGTGGTGATTACATTGTCCCTAGTGGTGTGTCCCAGCGTTTTGGGAACGGACACAACCAAACTAGTGTGTAATGATTCGTTTGACTTTGTTTCTTAAGTCAAAAGGATGGTCCAAATCATTACATGGGTTCATTGTCAAGAGAGTCTTGACATGGTACTGGACAGTGACCGTTGTGAAATTATAGAAGAGATCTTGTGTCCTATATTTCACACGAGCCATATGATAGAGGTTCTGAGACCTACATGCATATCATTCTCATGCTACGTGAGCATGAGGCTTTGACTACTTCCGGACCCATCCGTTACTGGTGGTAATGGGGTACGTTGGGTCTTATGTGAATGTAGTGGTGAGATGATCGGTGATGCATTGGTAGGGTCTTTGTCCACCCTGGTATACAGGGAAGGTTTTTCTGGCCACTCGGAGAGTGAGTCTTACTTATGAATTCACCCGTTATGAACGGGAGTGAGACTATCTCGTGTTCCGAGAAATTATGTCATAGGAGTTGGCGACACGCTTTCTTGCTTTAGCCTATGACGAAAACCGAGGACAAAGGGAATCATGTGACAAGGATGCAAGTGTACATCCAAGACATTGGTAATAGTCCAAGGGCAAGTGGGAGTGTTGGAAATTGATGTGTCAATTTCCTCAATTAGTGCCCGTGAACTATATCATCTATATATACGGTTCAACAACCGATAGTTATCTGAACTATCAGTAGTCTCACCCGAGATAATGCCGGGGGTCATCGAATGGCAGACTAGGCTCTCACGATGATCTTCGGGATTCGTGTATACGGTCTTATACGTTGAATCCCGATGCCTTCGTTACTCGGGCTATGAGGTCACACACGTAACAATTACCGAAGATACTTTCGAGTAGTGACCCGAAAGTGAATAAGGGATTTGATCCATATTGAGGAATTTCGGTTCGTGTCCCGACCGAACCGATGGTGCGCCCGGAATTGGTTCCGGACACACCATTTGGGGTTTATGTATATATATATATATATATATGTGAGATATATATATATATATATATATTATCATTTATTGAAATGATTTAATTAATTAATGAATTAATTAAATAAGATATGATTTAATTAATTAATTAAGATTAATTAATTCTATCATCATGAATGGTTGACATCTTGGTGGCTACTTTATGCCTTGGGAAGGCTTTGTAAGTCTTGGGAAGAACTCTTGTAAGAGAATCTTCCATGGACCAAGAGGCATTAACCATATGGATGGTTAATGTGTTTGTTTAGTGTATAATGTGTTTCATCATCCATTCTATATCATAAGATGATATAGAATGGGTAGAGCATGAATCTAAGTCTTGCATATCTCTTGCTAGAGAACACAAGAACACAAACAAACACACTTCATCTTCAACCTCAACCCTCTAGCAAAACTCTAAGTGTAGAGTGTAGAACTAGTTCTACATTTTTGCTATAGTAGTAAAGAGTACATACTCCTCAATAACACACACTAGTCCAAGTGTGTCTTATTGCTATCTAAGGTATTGGTGTGGACTATTTCATAGTAGTTTCATATCACCTTGGTGATAGACATTTCTTCAAGGAGAAAGCAAAGGAGCAAGGTGTGGGGATAAGCGCTTAAAGATTTACAAAGCTTCCGCTCACGCTTCAAAGGTATAACTTTGTAGCACTACTCTTTTATATGTTATTTGTAGCATATTCACACTATCTTTAAACATATACTTTTATGAGCTAGTTCTATTGTGTAAGTTCTAACGATCAACGAATTAGGGTTTTCTAGACATATGAACTATCGTAGTTCATTGTGTCTTGCAACCCCGGGATATTCCAACAATTAGTGCATTGAACTTAGCTTGATCAGATTCCTCACTTGGATGATCATTCCTGATATTCTAGCATTGGCATTACAGGAGTTTCTAAATCCTGAATTAAATTGAGAGTTCTGCTGATTAGGATTGATTCTGGTATTGTCAGAAAAGTTCTTAGAGCCCTGAAGCTTGAGTCTCTAATTTCTGAGCACAAAACCTTGAGGGTAACCATTTAATTTGTAGCAGATGTCCTTAGTGTGGCCTTTCATACCACAGTGATCACACTTCATTGTTGTCCATCTACTAGCAACCCTCTTGACTTCAGCAGATTCTGTCTTTTCAAGTATTGTTGAATTTCCATCAGCTTGTTCCAAGATTCCTGGAGGAATCTCCCCATCATCTTTCTTGTCAAGCTTGGAAAGGATGGAGTATGCCCTATTGACATCTGGCCAAGGATCCATGATTAGGATCTGATCTCTGATTGCATGATATTTAGAATTCAGTCCCAAAAGAAATTAGATCAGCATTCTTTCTTCATGGAACTCTTTATACCTCTGAGCAATGTCACAGGCACAAGGAATAGTACATTTGCAAACAGGCAAAGGCCTGAGAATCTTGAATTCCTCCCATAATTCACATAATTTGGAAAGATATGTGACCAGTGGAAAAATCGGGCTTAAAGAGCCCCAACTGCCTAAAAATAACCTACTTATGTGCGCCATTGAGCATCCATAAGGAATTGTTGCACCCTATCAAATCCTACAAAAGTTTTTATACTCGAATTGTGGGTTTTATCGGGACCCGATTTATGTCCCTATTCGGCAATTTTCAGCATTCAAAATATGGCTTTATTTTCAATAAAGTTTATTATCAAAACAACGTACTCGAGTTTTTTTCCAATATAATGCAACTTGTTGATTTTTTGGATATTGTGTAAATTAACTTTTTTCTATGATTATGTACAATTTTTTTATCAAAGAGATTGTACTTCATAATAACTGTTAATTTTTTGTTGCCCATATATAAGTATCACAATTAGCTAACTTTAGTAGTCAGAGCCTCGTAGGACAAAATCCAAGTTGAAGAACTACTACCATCTCAATTGGGAGAGGATAAAGTCACAACATTAAACTCACTGATTATACAAATGTGATCTATTTTGGTATTATATCTATAGCAACGTATTAAAAACATTTGTTTTAATGTATTTTACAACCGAATTTAAAAATGTGTGTCAAACAAATTTTATTGGTTGAGTTTTAAATTTTGAAGGCAAATATTTATTCATTCATGAAATACTCCTAATATTTAAGGCAAATATTTATTCTTTGAATTAATAAAAATATTGTGCTTTCAATATGGCTTATTTTCATTTTGGACCTTGAACTATCACGTAAGTTTCAAATTGGACCCTGATACTATCATAAGCCTCAAATTGCCCCCTATACTACGTTTTGTCTCATTTTGCCCCCTCAAATGCCAATTTTAGATTGAATTTTGTTTTAAAAGAAGGGCAAATTCGAATTATCACATATATCAAACTTTTGGGGTGTTTATACAAATAACTAATAATAGTATCATGGTCCAAAATGAAAATAAACCTGGGATTTATCTTTGATTTAATAAGTTATGTAATTTGTGAATTGTGCCCAAAAGTTTAATATATGTGCTATTTCGATTTTGCCCTTATTTTAAAACGAAATTACATCATATTTGGCGTTTTAGGGGGTAAAATGAGACAAACCATAGTATATGGTCCAATATGAGGCTTAGGATAGTATTAGGGTCCAATTTAAATTTTTTATCATAGTTCAGGGTCCAAAATAAAAATAAGCCTTTCAATATATATACATGTATATTTTGGGCAGTACATTAGTAATAATATTTGAGTAGTTTAGCAAATAGTAATTGAGTCAACCATGTCCATTCATTCACTAATCAATTCCCAACCAACAACCCCTCAAAGGCGCACATTAGATATGCTCGCTACCAGATCAACAACCTCAGCAGCTCACTTCTTCTCCTTCCAACACTCCTCCATCTCCGGCTCCGCCTTCTCCGCCGCCTCAAGAATCACCCAACCACCACTCCTCCGCCACCACTTCAAACCCATTTGCTCTTCTGCGTCAACCCACTCTCAGTTATCACAAAAAATGACGTCTTCTTCTGCTAGGCAATTCATTGAACACATTGTGCTCTTTAAAATCAAACCTGAAATTGACCCATCCAAAGTGAACTCCATGCTCAGCAACCTCAACAACCTCGTATCTCTCGATACCGTCCTCCACCTCTCCGCCGGACCCGTACTCCGCCAACGTGGCTCTGCCACGCTGGCATTCACCCACATGCTCCATTCTAGGTACTCGAACAAACCAGACCTCGAGTCCTACACCAAGCACCCCTCCCATGTCAGTGTTGTCAGCGACTATGTCCTCCCCATTGTATCTGATGTCATGGCTGTTGATTGGGTGGCGGATGATGTTGATGGTGCGGTGGTGCCTCCTGTGGGTTCGGCTTTGAGGGTTACGTTCACGAAGTTGAAAGAGGATGTGGGTGAGAATGAGAAGGAGAAGATATTGGGGATAAAGGACAAGTTTCCAGGGCTTGATCAGTTGACCTGTGGTGAGAATTTCTCCCCTGCGAGAGCGAAGGGGTTTTCGATTGCTTCAATTGCTGTTTTTAAAGGAGTCGGCGAACTGGAAGCGTTGGAGAAGGAACCGGAGAAGGCTAATGCGGAGAAGGATAAGGTTAGGGATTTGTTGGACGGTGTCTTAGTGTTGGATTATGTTGTTCCCGCCTCCCAGACCGCTAGTCTTTGACAGGTATAAATTCTCTTTTTTGTTGATTGATTTTAATTTCGCATTACATATTATAATGTAGTAGTTTTTTGCAGCTTTCGTGTTTTGATACTAATGTAGATTGAACTCACAAGGTTTTCAACATCAAAGTAGAAACTAAGAAGTGATATATAGCAATTGGTAGAATCAAAGATGTACTACTCGTAAGTGTTTTGACTTGTGAGAGGGAAAGAACTTGTATGCTTAGCAAATGTTGATGAGAACCCATAACTTCCATACTCAGTCCCCAATCTGCTAGAGGTTAAACCTACACAGAATGGATTAAGTCAAAATATTTGAATGCGCTTACAAGAACTTGGATTTTAATATGTATCTCGTTCCTCCTCCCCGATAGTGCCACTCTAGAGCTTTAAGCCAATCTAATTGTTACGGTTTTTATTATTGGAATAGCAATTGAATATACTGGACACATCTTCACTGTGTCTGTTGCAATGAAGGTGGATTATATCACTTCATATGTAATCTGGGTAGCCACATGATTTTTGCTTAAATGAATATGAAGTTATGAATCCACAACTGAGACATAACCATAAGGCATAGGCTCATAGCATACTTCTTTCCACTATCTGTATATTGCAGTTGATTGATATTAATATGCCTAAGCCATAAGGTAACTTATCTATCTTTGGGAAGTGACATTGAGATTGTTACCCTTTTAAAAAGCTGCTACAGACTTCAGAGTAGAATTGTATGTTTAAGCTCGAGTCCATCTAGCATCAAGGCCTCCTCGTTTATATCTTCAACATTTGATGTTGTTACTTTTGGTACCTTTTCATAAAAATAAAAATTGTAAGAAAGACTATTGTTTACTTCCATCGGTTTTTTCTACTCTGTTTGAGCTGATTGATGTTAATATATTGCTTAATGCAGGTTCTAATAGGCATACCAACATATGTACTTGAATAAAGCTCCTGTTGGCAGTCGATTATCCTGGTGGAGTGAGGAAACAAAGGAATCACAAACGGATGTATGCCGATGTCCATGTTAAACTCCTAATGATAGTTGATCCAAATTTGAGTAAACTGAATGAATAAAAAGCTTAGTAGATATTTAACTACCATTCGGTACATGTTATACACATTCTGTTTTGGTATTCAATGAAATGCGCCTACAAAAACATATGATTCGAATGATGAGTAATAATGAGACCTTTAGACAGAGTACATATATTTTCAAGGCACGACGTGTGCCTTGTGCAGCTTACCATTGAAAGAGGCTTGGCTGTTTAAGCACGTGTAAGTAAAATATTTGCTCAAAAGGCACTGTCACATACTAGGTCAACTTTCGTGTAACTTTATGAAGTTTACATGAGAAAGGAAAATAGTGGAGGTGCAAAAGAAAAGGAGAAAGGAAAACTGCAAAATACATTACATAAATTACAAGCAACCAAAAGAGTATTTACATTACAGCAGCTCACACTTTCTACTTAACTTGTGCTTCCTCGCTTTCGTGTGAAGATCAACAAGTCACAAATTACTCTGCTTCTTTGTGAGTGTAGCTTCCTTCCTCTTTACAGCTCTTCTAGACTGTCTGAAATTTCTCTAGGTAGCAGCATCAACTGCATTAGAATTTTTTCGGATGGAAACTATCTCGACATTTGATTCTGACCTGGCTGATTTGTTGGCTTGTTCAATCTTCATATCTGAACCAACATCAGGAGCTGCACCGTGAACTGTCCCCTGAACCAACTATCTCGACATCCGATGATGTAGCATACTCTAACAATGAGTATGGGAGACATGCACATTAGGATCTTGAGATCATGTAGCATACTTCAACCATGAGTATGAGAGACGCGCATTAGGATCTCAAGAGGCACGAAGTTTTTCAATACACCATATGACACCAAGTATTATCCAACCATCAATGCGGGGGGGGGGGGGGGGGGAGATCATATAACTCATTTTTTTTCATTAATCTTAAACTACCTCATTTTCCTCTTACTTTAGTAAAAGTAAGGATATAATTCGTTAGTTGTAATTCTTATCATTAATTTACAAAAAAAAAATGATCAAAAGTAAGGTGTCAACAATGAATGTAGTGTAAGAACTACAAGGTTATTTGGAGTAGAAGGGAGACCAACCACTAATGTGCAAGGCATCTTGGCAAAACTTGCCATTACTTATTTCATCAACTCAAAAGATAAGGTAAGTAAATATGATGCTATTTTTCACAAAGAATCAACTGTAGGAGTAAAAAAGAATGATGCATGCTGCTCAAGCTGATCCATCCCCCCCCCCCCCCCCCCCCCCCCACCAGTAATTGAAAAGGAAGTTTAAGGTTCCTCTTTAATACTTAGCATGTATTCATCAGTTTTCTTTGTACTGTTTCTTTATTCTTGTGGACAGAACCTTTCTATGAATAAAATCCAATCTCATTCCAAAAAATAAGCTTCTTCAAGTATCTATATTCTACTCGACTAATAGCCTTTTCGTAGTGTATTTGCTATCAATTAAACATCATCTAACAATTCATTTGACAGCCAACACTGAACTGACAATACTTCTTTGAGGTCTGCACTCTGCATTACAAAGCCAAAACTCCTATGATATTTTTAAACTATGAGTCTGTTGCAAAATTCTTTTATCGGATCATTCAACCTTACAACTTAAACAAGGGCATAGGGCGAACAAAGAAGAGTAGAGCAGAAGCAGAAATGGCAATGTTCCACGCCAACTAACCTTACATCACCATCATAACTTTGCATTAATGAAAAGACATATGTCGGATATCAATCCCACACCTGCTGTAATGTCTATATACAGAAAACAAGATGACAGTGGCATATAAATTTTAATCTTAAATCGTATCAAGTGACAATTATACATATACACCACCTGATGATTTGGAAAATTTTGAACAAGCAGAGAGCTTAAGCATTATCATTAAGGACACAATCCTCGCTTAAATGTACACTGATAGTTAATACAATTACCTCTCAACAGCTCTCTGCTCTGTTTTATGATATACTGGATTGATTAATCCAAAAAAATAATATAACTTGTAAGCCGACCAATTTCCGTATAGTATATGAGGCTCTAGAAACTCCATGATTATCATAAGAAGCTAAGATATGTCACTGACTAGGCAAAAGAATGGTATTTGGAAACGACATAGTGCCATTATTTGAAGCTCCTTGAAGATTGAGAATTGTTGTCACCAAATTGTATATCTGAATATTTTCGAAGGATGGAACTTTTCTACCCCTTGCAAATTGAGGGCCATGGCCAATAAAAATTGACCTCATTGAGAAATATGCATTGTCATACCCATGTGATCCTCCACATTCCTGCTTTTTATATTTCTTCTGTTCCACCTTAAATGCTTCTTGTATAAGCCCAACCACTGGTGGAATTCTTTCACTATCTGAATAATGCAGCCTACTAGGTAGCTCCTCCTTGAGATAAACTTTCAAATATTGACCATTGTTAACCTTTCCTGAACTCAATCCCTCATTCATCTTCGCAACAATATCCTTCGCGGTATAGTTAGCTGGTGGTCGGATAGCAAGCAACGGAGTGTAAGACTGGACCCAATCCTTTGGTACTTCAATCCACGGAGCTAAATCATCGAGAAATATCAGTTTCTTATCACAAGTACCAACCATCCCATGATCACCCAACAGAATGATATTCACATCCTCAAAGATCCCTCGTTTCTCCAAACCATTGATCAACCTCCCCATCATGCTATCGACTTTTGCAACTGCTTCAGTAATTTGAGGATCATCAGGTCCAACCTTGTGACCCTGATGATCAGGATACTCAAAGTATAGCGTCATAAATGCAGGAATATCATCACTCGGCAAATCAAAATAGCTCAAAACAGTATCAACCCTCTCTTCCGAAGGCACAGACTCATTATACCGCTTACAATAGAGTTCCGGGCAAGTCCAATTTCCCTTATTCACTTCAGAACCAGGCCAGAAGTAAGTTGAAGCCTTCAGACCATGATTCACGACGGTCTCCCACAACGGTTCCCCTAACCACCATTTAGGCTCATGACTCAACATATGGAACCCTTCACCAGTATTAGGATCAAGAAAGTAGTTATTAATGATCCCATGGTAAGCTGGATACAGACCCGTCACAATCGAATAATGATTAGGAAAAGTTAAACTCGGAAAAACCGGAATTAGACCACGTTCTGCTTCAGTTCCATTAGCTATCAACCTATCAATATTTGGTGTGTGAGTCTTGAATTGATACCCAAATCGAAACCCGTCCGTGGAAACCAAAATCACTACAGGATGCCTCAGCTTCTTCAGTGGCCTTGCAACGTCTGATACCGGACTGGACGAGGGTACTACCGACCTAGAGGAAAGGAACAGGAATGCAAAGGCTATAGCTGCAGAGAGAGCTATACAAGTGGTAATGATCAAAGATATGAAAATGAGAAGATTGGTGGTTGGTTTTTGATGGGTTAATGAGGAAGAATCTGTATTAAAAGAAAGCAAAGCTGTGGTTTGATTTACTTGATCTTCTTCTTCTTCCTCTTTAGTTGAAACTGGTAAAGGCAAATCATCCCTATCTGAAGACAAAACTGAAAGTCCATCTGAACCCATAACATATACTCAAATGTACAATCTAAACACAAACAAATCCAAGTATTTTACAATCTAGGTGTTCATTACTATAATAAATATTGAAACAAAAAAGATTGCAGCTTTATGAACAATTCAAGAAAGAGATAGAAACTGTGTTGACTTTTAAGCAAAACAAAAAGACTGAAACCTGTTGACTGAGATCGGACTCGATCTGCAGAAATCAAGAAACCTGCTTAATAAGTGGAGGACCGGGATGGATCTAGGATAATAGTGTAGGATGTTCAAATTATATTTTATACTCCTTCGCCCTTAAAAGATTGTCACATTTGCATTTTTCGTAAAATCTAAGTATTTTAATGCGATACTTATATACGAGTAACATAAAAGTCGAAATTTGTACTAGTATTATTTAGGGAGGAGTGATAGGAAAGATTGGTTGGTGCAATGGTGGGTAAAAGGTTGCTGTAGGAGAATGGAGGAAGGAGAAGAAGTTAGGGTGGTGAGTTCAAAAGGAGTTTGTATATTTGTTTCAATGGAGTTTGATTCAAGTAATCAAGGATTATTGGGTAATACTTTAAAGTTTGAGCTCCCATTTGTTGGTGGATTTTTCTGGTGCACAACGACCATCATTGGGTGGTTCGTGCAATCGTACGTGCCATTGAATAATGATGAGCGCACTCCCCGGGCATAGCTCCACTGGTAAAGAATTAGAGTGTAAAATGTCAAGCAGCTTCGCCCTCTTTCATGCAATGCAATGTATGTTCGATTTTCATTGTGAACGAACCTTATGTTTCAAAGTGGTTAATGGACAAGCTCTAGTCCCCTGATCAAGCGAAGCACACGCCCGCCAACTTTTGACATAATACCTATGACAGGAAGCTGTCCGGTTCTTAATTTGAAGATTTCGAACTTTTTTTAATGATGAGCACGCTTGATGATACTTGCATAAAATTGGAGAAATAAAACCCAAAATTATATGGCTATAGTATTGTTTAAAAAACTGTTAGTAAACCTATATAAAAAATATACTTTCTCTATCTTTTTTTAAGGATTTTTTTTTGCATAAAATTTAATAAAATTTTAAATTTATCTGATAAATTTAACTTTTCTTTATTTATTTGATAAAAAAGGGTCAAAGCGATTTTTATTTTTGATAAAAGACCCTTAGATAAAGGAACAAAGGGAATATTCATGTTATTTTCATGTTCAAATTTTGGGCAAATGACACCGAATATTACTAACGTTTCATTTATCATCAATCACTAATGTTTACTTTCGATCCAAATACATCAATCGAGTTCATAAACCGTTCAACGCGATTACTTCCGTCAATTTTTTCTATTAGAATGTCAAATCAATTAGTTGTATACAATGCGAAGGGGGAATTTAATCAACAAAATACTTAATATTAAAAATTGTTATGGATTCTTTTCTGTCTTTTGTTGAATTTTTTTCACGGCTCGATAGATAATTTGTAAGCCAATGATTTTTTTCCGTGTTTCATAATACGGTTAACCAACATGTTAACTAATCGATTACGATAAATTGGATCGGATTTTGCTGGGATTTTTTCTGCAGTACCTCGGCGTGACATGAGGGTGAAAGGGGTTCAAGAATCCGTTTTCTTTTTATAAGGGCTTAGCCCCGTTCATCTTCGGCGCAAGAGCGCTCGATCAGTGAGCTATTACGCACTCTTTCAAGGGTGGCTGTTTCTAGGCAAACCTCCTGGCTGTCTCTGCACCCCTACATCCTTTATCACTGAGCGGTCATTTAGGGGCCTTAGCTGGTGATCCGAGTTGTTTCCCTCTCGACGATGAAGCTTATCCCCCATCGTCTTGACCCCTGTTATTTTGAGGTCATATCTAGTATTCAGAGTTTGCCTCGATTTGGTACCACTCTTGCGGCTTGCACCGAAACAGTGCTTTACCCCTAGATGTCCAGTCAACTGCTGCGCCTCAACGCATTTCGGGGAGAACCAGCTAATTCAGAAGAATATGTGAGTGATTCATACACAACCTCTTTTTCCTTTATCAACGGTTCTACCAATTGATATGTTTGCATAAATAATTGAAATTCGATTTCTTGATCTGTATCTTCAATTTTTGGAAACTTATAAAATTCTTCCATCAAACTCTGATCAATGAACCTACAAAATCCTTCAAATTGGATCTGATTAAATCCAGGTATTGTAGACATTCCCTCATTTGAATCCCCGAGCATTTTGAATTTCCCATTTATCAAAAAAATCCCACCAACGAAAAATACATACTATTCCTTCCTTTTTATAGAATCGATCATAACCACTACCTATATTCCAGGAAATTGTGCACCGTTCCAACATACTTCATCAATACGCTTCTTCTTCATCTTATTTCTTAAAACGAAAAACAAACTCTGAACACAAAAAACCACCATTCGATCTTCAAGGGACGTGTATTACCTTTGAAATAAGCTTGGCTGTTTAAGCACGTGTAAGTAAAATATTTGCTGCAAAAGGCATTGTAAGTCAACTTTTGGTGTAACTTTATGAAGTTTACAGGGTGATACACACAGAAAATAGTGGAGGTGCAAAAGAAAAGGAGAAAGGGAAACTACAACACTGACTAATCTACATTACATAAATTACAAGCAACCAGAAGAGTATTTACATTACGGCAGCTCACACTTTCTACTCAACTTGTGCTTCCTCGCTTTCGTGTGAAGATCAACAAGTCACAAATACCATGGTCACCTTCGACGTCGTTTCACCTCCACCTGAAACCCACATAAGCAAATGAACAATATATTTTATTGTTCGTGACACTGACTCGGCACTCTAAACTAATAAATGACAAAAGAATGCAGGTAAACATTATGTCAATGTCGCATCACTCATTAAACATACAAAATGCCTCAATGTATAAAGAGATTCCCCTGTAAGGTTGGAAGAGGATCGGGCCGTAAGCAGCCTTACTTCTGTTATAATGGAGAAGTTGTTCCGAACCTTACTTCTGTTATAATGGAGAAGTTTTTGGGAATGTCCCACAATAAACACCATGTGCAGATCATAGAACCTTTGTCATACGCAGATTATAAAGTTCCATCATTTAGGCCTTTCTTTAGGGAGATAAAATGTCCCGCTTGTACGAAAAATAAAAAAATGATAAATTGATCTACTTGGGCCCTCCTTTACCCGTATCGATTGTTCACTATCCATACTGGTAAAGGACTGATCTGTAAGAGAATGGCTCTCACTTTGGAGATAAATATCAGTTTAAGTAAAAGCTACCTTTATTCTTATTCAGTGTATAGTTACATCACCTTTGTATCTGTATGCCGAGAAACTGCATGATCCTGTAATTTATTCTGATTCTCAGAGGAGCAATCTTCACAGAAGAAGTGCTCAAGTTTTTTGGCTTCCTCGGTACTCATTTCTATACAAGGAGGATGAAACCTGAATCAAGAATATCCACTGGTTCAATACTAGAGAATATGCTAATCTTTTTTACCAGACACAGAAAGTGGTGCGAAGTGATGAACTAATAATGCAGTTCGTCCTATCAAAACTTGCAAGAAACTTCAGAGTGAGAAATCAAAGTGTTCACATAATTAGCTCCAGCACATTAAAAATCTGTTTCATGCAATGAAAGTAGGTCCTTACTTTCTTCCCCCTTCTGATGAATTTACATTTACAAATTTCTGGATTAGTTCCACGTATTGAATTATGACTTCAAATTCAACAGACTCTATAAAGAATAAATGAAAACAAATCCAACAGCTTCAGATTCTGAACTTACCACTCAGAGCAGGCCTCGCATTGGACCATTAGGTCATCAGGGTTGTATGGCATTTCACATTTACAGTACCTGCCAGATCATGGTGAATCAGGGCACCATTCAGACAACAGCTGAAGTAGTCCATTACTTGCAATTGATAGTCACTCTGACAATTCTGAACTAACATAATGTTGAATTCTTACAAATATGAAATTGCAAAACTAAAACTTGCTAAAACTTGCCATATGAAACCGCAAAGACTTCTTTTATGCAAATTGGTCTCTCCAAAGACGAGTAGTCTCCTAGCGAAGCAACTAGCCAACTACTTTGTAGCTTACATTCCTCTGGATAAACTACAACGACCTATATTCTAGCAAACAGGCCCATTTGCTCAAGAACTGAAGATCTTTTCTCTATAAGTCTATATCACCTATAACACTCTCAAGCTCAAGTGAAAGGCTGCATAATATAAGCATTGTCACTTTATTCAACATAATCAATGTTAGAAATCCACTAACCAAACCAGGAACCTACCTAATATACTATCAAGGAATCAAATAATATTTCTACATAAATAATACTACCCCATCCATTCCAACCAACATACTGTTCAATTCTTACAATTATGAAATTGCAAACACTGAACTTTAAGACTTTTTTTATCCAAATTGATCTTTCGAGCCAGAAGTCGCCTCTATCCAAGCAACTACTTTGTAACCTACATCCATCTAAATAAGCTACATTCACAAAATCAGGCACATTTGCTCAAGAACTGATCAAGATGTCTTTCATCTATAAGTCTCTACTTCCTAAAGATCATCAAGCTTACCTAAAAGACAAAATATAAGCATTTTAGAGTTTACCCATTACTAACAATAATGGATGCTGTAACATCCAATAACCCAACTGGGAAACTACGGAATATGTGATCAGTTCTCTACATAATTTATACTCTCACCCAATTGATAAGTATTGTCCAGTTTCGTACTTCAAAAGTTAACATTTTCAAATTTCGAACACAAATATTTTTGTGTACGTCGTATATTACTACATTCATTCCATTTAATTAGGATCATTGACTTAATTTTAAGAATACTCAACTTTGACCCAAAATTAGTCTAATTCAAATATTTTGCATAGTAAGCCCTAATGCTTATAGTGTGTAATATCTAATTTTACTATATATGTGATAAAAATAAAAAAATTTAAGTAGTAAGTTGACTATTTGTTTAGGATAACCTCCAATAGAATGGAATAGAGGCAGTATTTGGTATAGAGAAACATACCATACGAGTTACGACATTCTTGTAATGACATAAATTGAATTCTTTTTATATAGAAAAAGGATAGCATTTTCAATCTCCTTTATTACGAAGGTGAAACTTCAATTTAACTCAACTTATATATGTCAATAAGTCCACTTAGTTTGACCATTTAAAATAAAATTTACTCACACAGCTACTCTGTCAGGATCGAAGGCCCCGGTAGTAGAATTATACTCAAAACGACAGAAAAAGTCGTCGTTTCCCACAGCATCAAGCTTGGTATAGCTCTTGAAGCTATGAACAGTACACTTCCCTTCAATGGAATCCGCGCTTTGAATATCGAAGTGATCGGAGAGGAACACCTCCTTGGAGCCGTGAAACTGGCGCCGCCCTCCTATGGACTCCTCCGGCCGATAGTACCACCGGACTTGTACCTTCACCAAGGGACATATACAAAATTTCAACATAATATTCATTTCATCATTCAAAATATATGAATTCTAACGTATGGTATAAGTAATTTTACGCAAAATATAGCGATTGGCATCCGTTCCCGCCCCTCCCCTCAATTTCGATTCAAGCTCCGCCACTAATGAGACTTATACCTTGACGTTGCTTCCGCGGCTATCAGACTCGATCCTCTCCACCCGTGCCACGTAGGATGGCTTCGACGGTACAGCTGGCCTCATCAGCACGCAGTCCCCGGCTAATCATAACACGCCACGTGTACTTCTTTAAGGAATTTTCTAATTTCGGGAAAAAAAGAGGAAAGTAATTTTAGTTTGGGATGTTTGAATTTGGTGTTGTGTGACTTACCTCGTACGGTCTTGTTGATGGATTTAACCTTGTAAGAGTCGAGATTGCGGCGGCCGGAACGAGCTTTAGCCATAATAATAGACAGACTCTAAAGAGAAAGTAGTAGCAAAGCCAAAGGGAGAGAAATAAAGACACCACTCACTATAGTCTATTAAATTAATTAAAATATTACTCGATTATTATGATAGTGAAAAGTAGGTAGTTTCGAAAATACATAAATATGTGTCGCGCCACAATGATGAAATATTTTTTCCTTCATTTGAACATTTAGCCGAGATAAAAGAAAATTGATCTGACCATACATGAAGAGTCAACATAATAATAAACAAAATTAAATTAAACAAAATTTCATTCTACTACGTAGAGTCGAAAATGGATATGACATCTCCATACAGCTTTATGTCGGGCATCTCTAACATTAAGCCCCAAACTATTTGTTCAATAATAGAGTATTACTCTGCGTTAAGGCAGCTCAACTCCTCATTTCATAAGTCCAGTAAGTTTTCCATAGGGAAAACTTAACCGTACAGCTCTCGAATGAACTACTGAAGCATTACTTGAACCGATAGCTAATAACCCCCAATTTGAAGATGGTTACAATATCAGCTACAACAACAATTGATACACCGTTAACGTATGTGTATCATCAATCAGCTTTGAAGTTATGTCTGAAACCACCTTCTTTGCTTTTTGACAACTTGCGCACTGCCTTCAGTTGGATTTGCAGTATGCTGCGTGAACTTGGATTTGTACTGTTCAATCAGTACGTCGAGCTTATCGGTTACATCTCGTCCCAAGGGATCATTATTCTTCTTTCCTCTCTTCCTTTTGTTCGTATTTTCTACTCCTCCTTTCTGTACTTCCCTATCTGGTTTTTTCTTACTTAATGTAGGAGTCATTGGTTTTACACTCTCAGACTTCATTTCTTTCATCGAAACCAGTGGTGATTTCTTGGGAGGAAATTTGTTTTCCCTAGATGACGGTGCAGTCCTCTGCTTCTTATTAGCTCGTCCATCTCCACTATTATCAGCTCCAGAGGGCACTGTATTCGTGTCATCTTCCCTCTTCATTTCAGACATTTGTGATGATTTATTACTAGTAAATTTTCGCTTCGTCAAATTGTTGCTATTGTTGTTCATTTGAGAATCCTGAGGATCATTGTGGGGATCTTGCCGCTGAAATTGATTTCTTTCTTCACGAAGCTTCAATTTCTGCACATTGTCAAGAGCAAATTCCACAATTGGTCGATGCTCAGGGCCAAAGGTTTCTGCAAGTTGTCAAACGGTAAGTATAAACTAAACCAAATCAAACAAAGAAATTTCCTTGAATCCCAGTTCAAGATGGATAATAATGCATTTATACAAAACATTCTATAAAGTACGTACTTAACCAGAAACCTACATTGTAGGATTATCCTAATTTATAGCTAAGGAAATCTTACAAACTGATACAATAACTTAATTTTGGAAGAATGTGCACCTGGATTATTATTAAGGACACGTAAAGCCACAAGAGCATGCTCATGTTCCGTGAACTCGATAAAAGCAACTCCACGAGAATAATCCCTCGTCGCGTCATTTCCTTTCTTTAAATCCTTCAAAACTTTAATCTGCACAGATATTATGAAAATTTAACAACATACGTCACATCCGAGTAACAGAAACCGGTTTGTGTTTATCCGACTACTTAGCGGATAACAATACAAGACCTGTCGAATCATGGGCTTCTGCTTTGAAGCACGAGAAATGACAGCTTCTATGCACAGCTTCTTGAGACCTTTTTCCGACATTGACTTGGGTATATTATACATGATGAGCCTCGTCTTAGACACATGAAAATTTGGGGACTGAAGCTTAGTCGCCTTTTTCCCCTGCAACCTGCCAAGTATAATCACATAAACATTATAAATAATTTAGTATGGCAAGAAGCGTCTCCATGTTTACAATGCAATCAGAAATCCATTTTATGTGTAACTTTATCATAAATGGATCCACATTTACTTGGAGAAAGGCTAGCAAGGTTCACGAAGATGACAAAAGAACAATGAGCAAAAAGGACTACAGAAAGCATAAGAAATCAGAAAGGGAGTGCTGTTTTGAACTATAGTCCTCATAATACCAAGCGTTCAAGATTGTCCATATCCAATATTCTTTACCATCCAAATAAATTGTAAACCATAGCAGTGAAGTTCTCAGAGTGCAAAGGTTAGCTGGAGCTACATCGGGGGAAACATACTTTCACCCTATTAGCAATGCAATAAAAATGATAAAAAGAGCATTTTTTCAAATGTAATTGTAATGAATTTTATACGAATATATGGCAAAACATTGGTTTGTTATAGTAAAACGTGGAGCCACAAATGATATTGTGCCATGGCAAAGCAGATGGTTATTTCACCACGAAACTGTTACTAGCTCCTGGAAAGACTTTTTGCATGCCAAACTGATGGTTGAACTTTTTTAGAGCTTTTTTCATTAGGTTGTATAAGCAAAAACAAAATGGTCTAATAAACAAAACAAAAAAAACAAGATACCATAGTCAACTAGCTAAATTTTGCAATATAACTGTAGTAGTTTATACATTGACAGTGAGGGAATCTTTTATCAACAGCAAAATATGAAACAGAAAACCACAAGAAAGAGAAAGGCAACTCAGAAAAGCAACAGTTGGCAATGATTGTAATGTTAAATTCACTTTTGTCAACACTTTTCATTAGCTTTTCAGGATACGGAATTTCCATTTTCTTCCCCGTTATCCTGAAAAATATTTTGGTATAAGCGTATACTTACGATTTGCGTTTTGACATGTCGTTCGCTGAAACACCTTCAGCAGCTGACGTGCCCTCCAGAATAAGTCCTTCCTGTTAAGAAACATGTTACCGTCAACTAAATAGGAAACCATCCCTAAGCATTTGCGCAACGAGTGACAAAAATAGCATTGTTCTTTAGGTGATGTAACAAGATTCTAAACCAACCTTAGCCAGGTAAAGGTTACGATGGTCGTGATCTTCTTTTTTGGTATTTTCCACATCTTTCTTTTGAGCAGTTTCTTTGTTCAAAGCCCTCATAACTTTCAACTGTCTACCTTTCAAAATTACACCCACTCCAGTAGCAGCATTAAATGCAGCATCAGCAGCTTCTTCTGTTTTAAATTTAAGAAACCCAGTTCCTTTTGGACGTCTGGTAAAAATAAGAGGGTCAACTTTTGAAAAAAATTAAGCAACCAAGCAATTAAACTTATGAGCTAACACTTCATACTTGGTAACTTGGTGAAGAACCGGAATAAATGATTGAATTTCACCAAATGCACAGAATCGTTGTTTTACTTCTTCTTTTTCGATGTCAAAGGGAAGGTTGCTAACGAATATTGTTCTATGTAAATCAGCTTCTGTTTCTTTGGGCTTAATTTGTTTGCTCTTGTCAGCAGAATCTGTTCCAACGCTGTCTGGAAGAATCATTGCAGATGATTTACTAGTACCGCTGATGCTTTCAACATCTTTACTTCCGTCAGGCTGGCTGACATTGTCTGTCGAAGCAAGTACCTCCTTCGCAGATGATGACATTATATTCTCAAGAACCTTCCGTGCAACATCTGCTTCATCATTGAAATCAACTTCATTCATGTCAAGCTTTTCTTCTAGCAAGTCAGACTCGTCTGAGGCAACACTTAGCTCTTGAGCTGGACTATTCTTGTCAGCAACATCCACATCACCATTCTCAATATCACTACTATCGTCATCATCATTTTCACTTTGTTCTGTTGAACACCGGAAGCCAAAGAACTTGGTAAGGAAACATTATGAAAGAATGTCGTAGAATCACGTAAGGATAGGTAGTTTAACTGTGTTCCAAAAGAAAGGACAAAGTTTTATTACACTTCCGAATTCATCATTGCTAAAGCTTTTGGTAGGGAATATGGATGCAAGTGCAACAAAAAATGATAACTGTAGCCTTCAAAAATTGAATAGTTAGTTTTCAGTATTAGACAAAGATTTTCTATCAACAGTCTCATATTTCCTGAGTAGATTTTGTCAGAGTAAAACAATGGTTTCTTTTCTAGATTGTGCTGCTAAAAAGTTTTAAACAGTAAATAGAATGGTGAGTGTCTGATCAATTAAACCGACTAGGAGTAACATTTAGGTGACCTCAACCAATTTGTACATTGCAACAACCAGGAAGAATTAGCCCAATTGAAAGAATTAAGAAATTCATATTCCTTGTAAAACAATTGTACTAAAAAAATTTGAACATACTGAATGTGTGTCATGGTTGACATGTCAATAAACCAATATGGTTAAGAGGAAGAGACTGACACAAATTCCAATATGAATGAACATTATATAATTGTCTTAGTTCTTGCCAAAAGAGAGACAAGAAAGAGTGGCAAGTTACCAAATCAATTTTAGTATATACAACTTTTATCATCAAAAGAACACTATTACCATCTTCTGAGCTGACAACATAACGCGCGCCAGACGTGTAAACCTTCTTGGGAACTGTCCAATCAACGGCAATTGGTCTTTTGCCTAAACTTTTCCCATTAAATTTCTGAATAGCCTGTAAAGATAAGAGTTTTGACGAACAAGATCAAACACCTTAGGATTATGAGACATTGAAAGACATCAATTTCATAATAAAGAAGACAAGCCATATTAGATAGGAGATAGAATTACATACACTCTCGGCATCCTGCTTGGATGTGAACTTAACAAATGCAAATCCCTTTGGCAGCCTGCAAAAGGCTATGACATTAAAACGAGAGAAAAAAAAAAGGACATGTCAGCACATGAGAACGACAATAAAATGATACCCTGTCTCAGCATTTTGAGGAATAAAAACATCCCATACAAAGCCTGCAGATGAGAACATGTCCTTTATCTCACTTACTCCAGCCTGCATGAAATGCGTTCAACATATTGTAAAAGTGCTTCAGAACATATTAACCCAATGTTTTGAAAACAAGGTACAAACTTAACAGTGATCGAATTAAAGATGAGTGTTATGAAATTATAACCTTAAATGGAAGATTTCGTACAATAAGCTTCCACTTCTGGGTTTTGGAGCCCTGTCGCGACGCAATTTAATTACATTGAGAACCAAAATAACACAGTGGTGTAAATAGCAAGATATGCACATGATATCACTGACTACAACTCATCTATGAACTAGACTATACATAATAATATCATTAGTCACATGGAGGGGAATGCGACTTAAATATCACGTCCAGACCCATAATATTTCTAGGTTAAATGATTAGGAATAGAAGCAAGCGAAGGTACCAATTTGACTCATACATGTGTGCAAATTTAAAATCCTTTTAGGAGAAAAGTTGCAAACCAAATAATTGGCACAGTAAATAGTCGGAAGAAAAAAAAGTCCTGCGATGAATCCATGCATCTCCTTAAAATTTACTAATGTATCTTCTTCATTGGGGATAAATACCAGCACCTTCAATTAAGCTTAGAAGAATAGATGAAACTCGATCAGTCCATCTTTCGTTTGACATTCTCAGATAGTTTATGAAGCACACAACTAGCTAACTTCTTCTTAATTGATTGTTGCTCTTTAAGTTAGCAACGCACACGACTAGTATAACAGTACTTGCAGACAAGACAATGAAAAGAGATCGTTCAATGCATTACCTTACTTGTAAGGGTGCAGGGTTAAAACCTCAGAGGAATTATAAAGCAAAAGAAATATTAAGTGTTAACAATCTGATTGAGTGGACGACAAAAATAGAACTCAAAAATAATTGCTTAACTAGTATCTTTATTAAGTCAATCAGCGCATTTACCTCTCCTCCTAGCTGTCGTGCCCAAATGGTTTCTCCACATATCTGTTTCTTATGTAGCTTTGCAACACAGGCACGAGCTGACTTCACGCTGGTATATAGTAAAGATGAAGCGTCGGGCTTACACCCATCACGTGCCAATTCTAAAAGGAAATGCTGTATTAGTTATAACAAATCAAATCAACACTTAAGATACTTCATCAGTTTTAACTTATGACTTAATTCTTCATTTTTGTAGAAGAACAAGTCGGTGCAAACTTGTAACAGACATTGTGCACTCGTCAGATATAAAAAATAAAAAAATTGTTGAAAAGAAATCAATATGTTCAATCCTGCGACCTTAAGGACCAAATTAGTTGTAAGAGACTTGATTACATAGTAGAAACAGAAAAAAAATAAGCAAACTGATTACCGTAATGTTGTAGCTCTTGGACAGGAAGAGGATAAGTTACAGAACATACTGTCCCACACTCTTGAGCAAGGCGATGAGCCTCCTCAGCCATTTCGGCATTCTTGAGCCCACCAACTATCACAGTCTTGGCAACCCTATTAACAAAAACAGACTTTATGTTAGGGCCAATCAAAATTGCAGATAAAGGAAATCCAAATCAAATACTCCCTCCGTCCCTAAAAGATTGTCACATTTTGACTTTTGTTAGTCAAACATTACAAAATTTGTTCATGAATTCCCATTAAACGATAAGAAATAATATAGTCTTGTGGGACCTTGTTAGATTCGTCTCAATATATATATTTGAAATATTAACTGTTTATAATTTTTTCGCATGTAGAATAATAGATATTTATGTTTTAAATCGTGTTTTGTTGACCACCAAAAGTCAAAATGTGACAATCTTTTAGGGACGGAGGGAGTAATAAACAAGATATTGGCTTTTTATATTAAAGATTAAGATGCAAATAAATACTGATCCATGGCATATACACATATTTAATTAAATGAAACAAAAAATATAACTGTACATAATAGTACCTCTGTTTTTCAGAAGATTTCACTTCAGTAGATGCAGTTCTGCCCAGCACTTCTGCTTTACGTTCAATTGCAGATTTACCTGTACATGTTTATTGTGAGTAAATATATTTCATCTAACAAATATTTTATAAGATGGATGTAATTCTGTGACCTGATTTCACTTCGATGGGTGCAGATTTGCCCAGAACTTTTTCTTTACTTTCAGTTGCAGCTTTACCTGAACATGCTTATCATGAGAAATTCTTTTCATAAAAAAATTATTGTATCAGATGGATCCAATTTCTGTAAATTATGTTGAAACCTGATTGTAGCAATTTCGGGGCTGGCTCGGGTTTCACTGCTTCGTGTTTCACTGCCTCAGTAGAATCGTCATTGCTCTCCTTAACAGCTATTGTTTCATCCTTGTTAACTAACATGTAACAAACGCATGAAAGAAAAAAATCACATTCTGCAAAATCAACTGGAATGAGGCACTACAGACGGACTGAATTAATTCGCCAACCTTGATTTTCCTTAGTCCGACGTTGTTCAAGAGTTGCTCTATGATTAGCAGGCTGGACTCCAATTTTCCTACCTCCAACAGCTGAACCATTCTTCAGCTCAACGGCACGACTAGCATCTTCAACAGCAGCACTGCAAATGGACGCACAACAATTTGCTAGGCAAGTTGAACAAAGTAAAAACTCAATTAAATACGAAATACTATAGTGGCAAAATTCTTTCACCTAATATCTAAAATCTTACAATTTGAAATATGAACAATATAACTAATTGATCCCATTGAAATATTACTAAAACATGAAGTTCGTAGACCTACAACTGAACAAAAGCAATGCCACGATGCTCACTGGAACCTGCACAAAACATGACCAATAAGAAACTACTTGAGAATGCATTATCAATTTCTATATCTGACGTCAAGAAGCAATGCATTATCTGGACCAGTCAAATATTTTTGTATAAGTTGAATTTCATTTAGTGAAATAGGCATCTAAATATAGTGTTTGTATTCTCCTCTACCTATGGTAATTTTGAGTCAAATACAAATTATGTGCAACAACTAAAGCTATGAAGTTAATTGGATTTGACGATTGAAAATCAAACATACCTTTCTTAGTAACCATAAAACAGCGTCTTATCGGTCCAACTTCACTAAATGCCTCTTCAAGCTATGGCATCAACAAAATTAATTAATTACCGAACCGAAACAAGCAGAATATGAATGTAAAAATACTAAGTTGAGATATGTATGCGTGCAAATTTAGCGGTGAATATAAATGAATAAATAAGCATTAACCTGAGGATTGGTAAATGAATAAGGCAAATTGGAGACAAAAACAGTTGAAGGAGAATGCTGAGTATCTCCATCTCCACGAGTTTTATTCATCTTCTTATTCTTCCCCATATTCGTATCAGCTCAAACTGAAAAAACAAACTCAATTCGGCGGGTTTGCAAGGGTTTAGAGGTTCCGCCTCCAAACTTGGTTATTTCTGCAATTTTTCGGTAGTTAAAAGTTTAAACACTGTGTGTTAGTTAATGGATTTGACAAATGTGGACATATGGCAGATCAGGTTGGGTTGTTTACAGAATTACAGCTTATAAGCCCGCTGTTCAGGCCCATGTTTAGTGTTGTTAGCGAGTCGGTTCCAGCGGATAAGAGGTTTTAATTTTACCGAGTCGGGTAGCAAACGTATTATCCTCGTATTGCTCGATAAAGACACGAGCGAGTATCGAGATGGGGTTTTTTAGCGGGGCGACAAGCGGTTTTCGGGTTAGTGGTTACCCCAAAATTTATATTTAAACTTTTTATTTTAGGGTTCTCTTCAACAATATCTAATTGTCTAATTGCAAATATGAAAATTCTTTTTAATACTAATTTTATATTGGTCATTTGAAATTAAATATGGCTAAAGTATAACATATATTACATATAAATATATAATATAAAAAATAAACGAGCGGGTAAACGACCGGGTAAACGGCCGGGCCCGGGTTTACTTGATAAGATATCGAGTAAACAAAATTACTCGAGTATTGCTCGATAAGGATACGAGCGGGTAACGGACCCGAATTTCCCGAGTCGAGTAACAAGCGGGTTCCTAATTACCCGGTCCTTTAATAGCCTTACCATGTTATCCTTAATTCTTAACCTTACTTGAGGCCTTGAGCCCGTGTCAAATTATCTACTCCCTCCTCGGTCTTTTAGTGGTTGTTCTAATCATATTCACATAGATTAAAAAAAAAATTAAAAAGGTAGTGAAAAGATATTTTGAAAATATAAAGTAACAATTGATGGTATACAAAATAACTACCAACAATTCATAAAAAAAAACGAACCAATTCATTTTTCATTTAAAAAAATAAGAAGTATACGTAGTATTCTTTTTAACATGTTTTATATATGTGAGATTTAATAATTATTATGCATTTAAAAATTTTACGGTATAAAAATGTGATTGTGCGTGCACAAATAACTAGTTTAAATTAATTACGGAATAATAAATAGTACTCCCTCCAATCCAAAAAAAATGTCTTATTAAAAATTTCACACAAATTAAGAAATATTTAATGTATTCAAATTTTTTTTCTATACCTCTATACAAGCAATCATTAATAATTCATCTATACAGGTGTGTGGGTTCAATCCACGGCAGGTGCATGAGTAACTCTGCATTTGTTCAAGGGAGCATCTGCTTGTGGGTGGTTACCCAGCCTCTCTGGACACTCTTGAGATGGAGTACCGAGCCGCTAGAGGCACATCCCGGATTCACCTCCTATGTTGGGCGATGGACTAGCCAAGCAGGGGCGCCTTAAATTAGCATATCATTTATTAATACTTTATCTATCCACTCAACACCCAAGTATGAAACAATCATTATTTATTTTAAGTCTTTTTATACAAATAGAGGTATTAAGGGAAAGAGTGTCGTATTATACATTAATTTATGTAAAAAAACACTTTTTTTAGATATTTTTGAAATCTCTAAAAAAATATTTTTTTTTTTATTGGAGTTGGAGGGAGTATTACTTGATTGTAAAAATTTAAATTTGTGTAATAGAAAATAAAAACTAGAACTAGATTGAGGAGCCTAGCCACAAGTTGCTTGGAGCAAAGGTTAGTATTATTCCAAAAGAAGACAGGGGTTTTCACTTTTCAGATCAAAAAAATAGAAGAAGACCATGTCGACTGAAACTGAAGACGCCGTCCGCCGCCGCACAGCAACCGCCGATTACCGAAAAAAGCTTCTCCAACACAAAGAGCTCGATTCTCGTGTTCGAACTGGTAACCTCCTTTTCCTTAACCCTCATTTTTATAGCCCTACTTCTCCCAATTTCGATTTGTTATACTCTTCATTAATTAAGCTTTATTTCTTATAATTTTATTTATTTTTGTTGATTACATGCCTATAAATGATCAAATTTTAGTAGCTTTATTGATATTTCTTATTTCGATGTGTCGAAGTCGAATGGTAATTCAAACAATTGGAGGTATGATTCTTCCAAAAGATAATACTATGTTTACTGAAATTTCGGCCAAAAGATAATATTATGTTTACTGAAATTTTGGCTAAGTCATGGTAATTAGTAACTAAGGATGTATTAGGTTTAGCTTCCAAACGATTTACTGCCTCCATCCCATGAGGATTATTTAATTTTGGACTTTGTATGGCTGACTTTTTAAATTTGGAAAATTGAAATCAATTTAGACAATTTTTTCATAGGATGGAGGGAGTATCTTATATGGTTGAGTAGAAAGGTATAGATTGGTCGTTGTGTTTATGGTATTACAATGACGTTACTTGGATGATTGCACCTATTAAATTCGGCGTTACACATACACCTGTTAGAAAATACAAATTACGTTAATCGGATGATTTCACATTTGTACCCATGTTAAGTTCAGTGTTTACTATCATCAATGTAAAAGCTCGTATTATTAAGAAGCACTCTTGTATGTTGTTTTGTCTTGCAGGGAGAGACGTCCCCTGCTAATAGTGCTACTGACTTTCTTAAACTGTCGTTATACATATTAGGCCATAGATGTCAACTATTCCTTCGTTTTAACAGACCTTGACATGATCTAATGTATACACCTTACCAGTTGTCTGTTTATGCATCTAGTTTGTAATATTGTTAGTTATTCTGTTCTAATTTGTTTTGTCAATTATGCTTCCGTATATTGATTTTGTAAACTAACCTTGAAGAATCTTGAATGTTTGTTTCATGAGTTGTCTTATTGTATTTCCCTTCCATGTGACCTAACGATTTGCTGCTGACATATCAGTGAGGGAAAATTTGCGAGCAACAAAGAAAGAGTATTCTAAGACAGAGGACGATTTGAAGTCTCTCCAGAGTGTTGGACAGATCATAGGAGAGGTGCTTAGACCCCTCGACAATGAACGATGTAACCATCTCACTTGTGGTCTTTCACTTATTAAATGTTATATTCAGTGTACTCTTTGCGAGCTTACTTGTCGTTCTCTATACCTACCACAACTCTCTATTCCAGTAAAGAAAAAATGTCATGCACAAATGAGCATGCAACAAGATGGGAAAGGAAGTAAATAATATGGTTTATAGTTTTGGTATACATTATGTGAATGTGATATAGCAAGTTAATCAATGTGCACTCTTCATAAACTTTTTTGGTTTTCCTTGTAAACACGCCACTATTTTTTAGATATAATGACCTGTAGAGATAATATGTAATTGGTTGTCTCAGTGATAGTTA
Source organism: Echium plantagineum (assembly GCA_003412495.2). Taxonomy (NCBI): domain Eukaryota; kingdom Viridiplantae; phylum Streptophyta; class Magnoliopsida; order Boraginales; family Boraginaceae; genus Echium; species Echium plantagineum. Next base: position 7,539,631 of record CM016563.1, on the reverse strand, counting down.
AAGCTAGCAGTGGTCCGAGGTATGTCGTTGGTTGCCGCAGTAAAGTTGACAAGGAAAAATTAACATCCGGCACTAGGGTGGTGCTTGATATGACAACTCTTACTATCATGCGTGCGTTACCCCGTGAGGTATGAAGTCTTTCGTTGCCCCTCCTCTCTGTATATCAGTATATCTATCTCACTGTGTGTGTTTAAGTGGGGATATATTTTCTGATATGGCGCCAAAGGAAGACTAATTTACATTCTTAATGCCCATTTCATCAATATGTTGCAGGTTGATCCAGTTGTATATAATATGCTCCATGAGGACCCTGGAAATATCAGCTACTCTGCCGTTGGTGGGTTATCAGATCAAATTAGGGAGCTGAGAGAATCTATAGAGCTGCCGTTGATGAATCCTGAACTGTTCCTCAGGGTTGGCATCAAACCTCCCAAGGTAAGCTTTTGTCTAAGATTATCATGCTCTCCAAATTTTTTTCTAGAAATATCATATGGTAATCTTTCCTTTTTGCATTGTACTTGTCCAGCGATGAACTATTACATATTAATAAGGCTTTGTTGTCTCAGGGTGTACTACTTTATGGACCACCTGGGACTGGCAAGACTCTGCTAGCCAGAGCAATAGCTAGCAACATAGACGCAAACTTCTTGAAGGTGCAATGTTAATCTATGTGGTAGTAGTGTGCTGAGAATACGCTGAGAATGTAACTTATCTACCATTACGTAACTATATGCAGGTTGTATCAAGTGCCATCATTGATAAATATATAGGTGAAAGTGCAAGATTAATTCGAGAGATGTTCAACTATGCTCGTGATCATCAAGTAAGAATATCATGCGTAAGATAGCTGCAACGATGTAGTCAATTGATCACTGATATATTAGATGGTTTTTTATAATCGTTGTGCAGCCTTGCATAATCTTCATGGATGAGATTGATGCTATTGGTGGTCGTCGTTTCAGTGAAGGCACAAGTGCTGACCGTGAAATTCAAAGAACATTAATGGAATTGCTTAATCAATTAGATGGGTTTGATCAGCTTGGCAAGGTTTGCTAAGGATAGAAGACACCATATTTTTCTGTCTTCCTACCTTTTCTGCTTCATTCCACAGTCCTCCTGCCCACATTGTTCGTCTTGCTAATGTCAAATGATTGATTTGAATTTATCTCCAGGTAAAAATGATCATGGCAACTAACAGACCCGACGTTCTTGACCCAGCTCTTCTTCGTCCTGGTCGGTTAGATAGGAAAATTGAGATACCTTTGCCTAACGAGCAATCCAGACTGGAAATTCTGAAGATCCATGCTGCTGGAATAGCTAAACATGGCGAAATTGATTATGAAGCTGTTGTGAAGCTTGCAGAGGTACGCCAAGCACATTACTGATCCAGTAATTTTAAACACTTGACATAGTAGTATATAAATGAATTGAGGTGTGCAGGGTTTCAATGGAGCTGATCTTCGTAATGTGTGCACTGAAGCTGGTATGGCAGCCATTCGTGCAGAGCGTGATTATGTCATCCATGAAGATTTTATGAAGGTATTTTAAATGGTTATGTTATATGTTCTCTAACTAATAAGTTTCTTCTAGAAGCAGAAATATAATGGTTTATTCACTACGTTGTGTAGGCCGTGAGGAAACTAAGCGAAGCGAAGAAACTTGAATCAAGTTCACACTATAATGCTGATTTTGGCAAGGAGTAAGCTGTTCACTTAGCTCTCTTGGAGACACGCACTAATCGGTAGATTGTATCCCGTTGGACAGCACATCTGTGTCTGCCAAATACTGTTCTACATTTTCTTATGCCTTACGCTTTGCTCGGTGTTATTAGTGGAGACCTGCCAGATTCAACTTTCTCTTTTATTCCCAGCATTTGTTAAATGTTATGCTCCTCAAAATCTCAAATGTTTGTTGAATGTTACGCTCCTCAATGTACTCGCTCGTCCCGCCCTTCTGAGTTGTTTGCACTAGATACAATGTTATCTTAGTTGAGGACTTGCTACACTGACGAAATGTGCAATTTTTCGAAGTTGCAACAGATGTGCTGAAATCTTTGAAAATATATGAATGTTTTAGTACGAACATCAAAACGTGACATTAAATGAATTTTAAGACCATTTACAAGCTTCTCGTTTACAAGTGTTCTATAAAAAAGGTCTTAAAAGTCCTTTGGTTTTAACATCATGCAAATCTAATAAAAGCACATAATCATATAGTACGAACATCAAAACGTGACATTAAATGAATTTTAAGACCATTTACAAGCTTCTCATTTACAAGTGTTCTATAAGAAAGGTCTAAAAAGTCCTTCGGTTTTAACATCCTGCAAATCTAATAAAAGCACATAATCATATAGTTTCAATTGGTCTATATTCAAATAATCATGTTTTGAAACATATTAGAGTTTGGTTGAAAGCAAATATAAGGAGTAATCATATACATATGTCTACACCATGCCAACGAGTAATAATGCAAAATTATGCACTCCACCCACCCACAAAAGCAGGAACAATTGCATAGATACTTGTAGTTAGCCATAACAGAACAACGAATGGGGACAAAAATTGCTGTACCAGCAATTATACGGTGACAATAACTACAAAGTTGTTCAACAGGGAACTACCATATCCTCCACAAATCCACAGTGGTACATTAAGCGAAACTAAACAATCATGGAAATCGACGGGAGGATGCAAACCACTCCGTTCTTTTAACACGAAAGAACGATACATAAAAATGACAATGACTGGTATAGTGGTACCACGATCCACTCTTTTACTACCAATACCTTCAGAGTGAACCTTCCCACTTGTATATTTCTCCCTTCTTTACAGTGTACATCTTCAAAGCTAACCTACGTCTGCTGATGGTTTAGAGGCAGCAGAAAAGGATCAAACACTGAAACTGCCCCCCAAGTTCGAATGAGGAAGGATTTATGCTTTACTAGATTTTGTCCAGAAAAGTACCCTCTTGCGAGAAGAACTATTTGACGAGGATCTGTTGCTACCCTTTGACCCAAAGGAGAAGCTGGATCTCAAGAACGGCTTTCCGAAGGAGCGCTTTGTACCAGAACTGGAACTCAATTTAGGGCCTCCACCCTCAGGCTCATCACTCCTCTGAAGACCAATCCCAAGAACATTGCCGCTGAGGTCCCTATCAACAATGCGACTAATGGACTTCCTAGTTCTCAAATCCATTTTGGCTCTCAATACCTTTTCAGACATCTTCAAGGCTTGATTCTCACCAAAAGTACAGATAGGACATAAAGGGTCATATTTGTTGACTTCAGAAGTCATATTCTCTAAGCATTCAGCATGGTAAACATGGGCACAAGGTAAAACAGCAGAAACGGCTAACTCATTGGTTCCAATCATTTTCTGGCTACCAAAAGAAGACTTCTCACTTAGAAGTTTTGTACAAATGCCACATGACCGAAGATCAAAAGAGATAGACCCTGAACTTAGTCCGGTGGATATTCTAATTTTGTCACGAACAAAACCAAATGATTCACTATCAAATGACCACCTCTCTCTACGAGATGTTGCGTATTTAGGAAATGTTGGAATAGACCAACTATCTGAAGACCCAGCATTGGAACCTCCAGTGAGTTCATTGCTCCAGCAAGGGAGCCCAAGTGAAGAAGCTTCCTCGGAGATTGAGAATGTGGGTGATCTGAATCCTGGAACCCGGCTGTCAGATACCTGTTTTATAAGTCTATGCCCTGGAGAATAGCGCCGACCCCTTGGAGTAGATCCCACAGGAAGAGGATGACCCTTGGAAAACAAAGGTGAAGTTGACACAGAAAAAACTGATGGTGTTGTATGAGAAAGCGTTGGTGGAGATGGGTTAGAAATTGTTGGCGACAATGATACCTCGTCTGACTGAAAAATAACACAGGAAGAAATGCTGAAGTGTGTATATCAAACAAAATCTCATAAAGTACGATATGGATCAGAAGATCATAGAATACAGACTATGGATTCACTAACCTCTTTGTGAAATCTAGAATCTGGAAGATCTGCAAACAAATAAATAATATAATTGAATATCATAGTAGGTCTTAATAAAACACACTTACAGGTGCAATCTGATTCACAGATTGTAGATTACTTCAGTATTGAATATGTTTTTTTCTGGTCGATCATACATGATATACAGAAGTTGTTTATATACACTACAAATGATGTGAAGTCTTACACCTACTCATCTTTGACTTTTAAGAACTAATCATCAAACAAACAGCTAAACAGCTACAAACCTAACAATAATAAGGGCTATGAGTCAGGGAAGAGTCCTCGACCTAACAGAACAGAAAACACCAAGGGATAGATAGAGATATAATTATTGCACGATAATTAAATAGCCTGTTACGTAATAATTGCACGATAATTACAAAGCTAAAGATCACTATGTGCAATACTAGGTCACCAAAGGATAGAGTTGTTGATGGGCAGGAGATGTAAATCAATCAACAGTTTTCAGAGAAAGAAGCAGAATATATCTACCAAAACTAATGGACTCTGTACAGCAGGAGAACCCCCCACCCTCAGAGAGAGAGAGAGATATATCATTGAACATTTGAAGCCCAAGGTCTACAAATCATACCAGTGCTTGTATTCTAAAAAGGGAGATATACAAGTTGGATATTGCATTGCTTGGGTGACTGTTTTCACTAGTTCCAAAAAAATCTAAGATATTTCGGAAGAGTATACACACCTGTAGAGGGAAGCCTGGAAGGCCCAGAAAAGTCATGTGAAGCTGAAGATTTCTGCCATGTCATTGATCGGAAACTATCCAAAGGACTGCTTTCTCCAGACGTGTTTGCAGTTCCTAGAGTTGACCTAGATTTGACATCCACTCTATCATTGCTCCTGTTTCCATCAGAAAGCCAAGTTACTGAAGTGTCTTCCCCTGCTACCCGCCCTCGATTCTCCCACCGAAAGCTCCATGATGGTGAATGTCTAATATTCCTAGATAAAACATCACCAGCTGGCCCACTTGTTATAGTTCTATCTTTAGCAGCAACACAGCATACTGAACCCATCCTCAGCCTTGACTAATATATAATTGCTTTATTTACATCAATAATCAACAAGTAATCCAAGCATGCCCATCCCAATTGAAAGACCTAGAGTCTCTTCTGAAGTTGAGGAGAAGAAGCATTGTCAGCACTATGTTATCAAGTATAGAGGACCAAATAATACCCCTGCAAACGATGTTGAAATATTTCCTGACAATCTCGAGTGGCAGCTAACCAAACCAAACCAAACGAAGTCGTTTGACACTAGGTGGAATCATGATACTAACTATGAATTTGACATGAAAAACCCTTTTAGACAAATATCAAATTAGAAAATTAGCCAAATCTTCAAACTAAAAGCAAGTCAGTTTTGAAGATTCAAAATATTTGTCCACTTCATGAATCATGATACTGAGTTCCTGAAAACAATCACTCCAGTTAACTCCACATGGGTGTATTCAACAAGCCAGTAGTTTAATTGCAACGTGAATAAACTCAGTATTAGATCTCCAACTAACCCCCCCAACCCACCCCACCCCACCCGCACACACACACACACAAATCTTCCACCAAACCTAAAACAAACTTAAATCACTCGCATTTCAAATTTTCCTCACTTAATTATTCTTACAATAAGTAAACAATAACTCTTCTTGGGACTTCCAATAGAGGGAAACAGCCCAAACAATTAGTGATGGCCGGTGGGGTATAACATAACTTCTTCAAAACAACAGCTGAAAACCGGAACAAAAACGAAAACATAAACTCCAATAAACATCATAATCAAGCACCATCGTACTATATTACAAAATCACTCACAAATAAATCCAATTCAGTGATTCATTATTATGTATCATCATAACTTTCCAGAACTAATAATATAAATACATAATAATTAAACGTTATCAAATTAAACACAAATAAAAGCGTCCGATAATAATAATTACGCACTAATGACGTGTCTCTACCCACAAAAACCACAATAAATCTAATTAATCATTCCATTCAGCTAAAATAAAATAAAATAATTAAGAAATTAACCTAAAATAAAAACCAAAGAAATTAATTAACACAAGAAAAAACTAAAATAAAAGAGATGGATTACTTGCTTATTTCAAGGAGAGAAAGGAGCAGGAGCAAAGAGAAAAATGAAAAATAAACAAATAAATCAAGCAGCACTAAAATGAAAACATTGAAATAGATCCGGTTTTTGTGGCACGAAAACTGTATAGAAAGCCAAAACAACAATCCAAATTTGCTGAATATATACATACATATTTGTCTCTAATCAATCAACCACACAATTAAAGCTAATTACTGAACACAAAAAATCAACAAACTCAATTTATTACTACATAAAGTTTAATTTTGACCTTAAATTGAATATATTGATATATGTTGTTATTTGCATGCAATAAGTTAACACAAAATTATACAGTGAATTTTGTAATTTTATTCATATTTTGATATAAATACATTATTAAACAAACAAATTATAGATTAGAAAAGTGACGTGATCGAAGCTTACGTGTTTGGAGTTGAGGGAGAAAGCTAGAGAGAGAGTAATGGTGAGTTAGTGAGTTGAGTTGAATATGGGATCAATATGTATAGAGGAAAGGAGAATAAAGAGTGCCACGTTTTTTGACGGGTTCCGTCAACATCGTTAGTGTCTGTCTGTCAGATATTGAATTTTCGCGCTTTTTATGTCGGAGGGGAGTTAGTGTTGACGGGAAAGTAACCGGTGGAAAACAAGGGGTGAATTTACACTTTATGACCATTAGAAAATTTATTAAATTTCAGACTTCAAAATTTTCATAACGATTTTGGAATTTATATTAGAGTAAGAAATTGATGAGTTTTCAATATCATACACGTTTATTAATGATTCAAAGTACAGAACAATTTTATTTTACAATCAACTTTTTATTGAATTACTAAAAAAACTGTTTTATCATTTTTTTTCTCGATAAGTTGCTGAAATCTTGTTCTGGAAAAATTGATCCCGTCAATCATTACGAACAAATTATCTCTACTTAGTTTAAGCATATATATCATATACTACTTATATGTGTTTTCAATTTCAAAAGAAGTATCCATTTTCATGTTGTAATTTGAATTTTGGAACCGTTCCTGAAAAACAAGCTCCGAAATTTAAGAATTTTCCTCATATTTATCATATTATTTCCTCTTTGTTTTAGTTGTCATCCTAGTCCTTTTCACCTTATGATAAATAATGAAATTTTATGCATATTTTTCTAATTAACTAATAGAGTAATATCAAAATTCATGTATTGATATTCTACTACGATTACACTAAATGAGAATTCAATAGGAAATTTGCATCAAATATTGTCTTGAAATTGTAAAACTTCAACAGAAAATGAAAAATAAAGTCCAAAGCGGCAATTAAAAAAACGGGAGATTATTGTTTTATTATGCTAATATTGTTTATACGTATTTGTTATAATTTACCTATATGTAATACAAAAACGTCTATATTGGTGGTTATAAAGAGAAGTCCATGTTTTATTGGTGGTTATAAATGAAGTTTATTGTTCTCATGGCACTATTAATTTTGTCAAAGTTTCTTCTGAAACCGTTGTTTATAATAAAATTACTCGTATCTACTTAGAGTAATTTTATTCAGCTTCTTAATTAACCAAAGATGAATTAATACAACCAGAGGCTAGCAGATTTGTATGGGACAGAGGGAATGAGGGATGCTAACACCCTAATATGTTTATTCACATGTATATTTTTGTCTAAGATATTAAAGTTTGATATGTATTATTTTGTCATTCATCATTTTTCATTTTTGTTTTTTAATATTAACCTAACAATTTGATGCTAAGGTTAGAGATTTAAATTTCAAGTGATGCACATGTACATTTGTAGTTCAACAAGTATTTTGTCATCATAAATTCATGTAAGAATTAATCAAAAATCATAATACAAGAAAAATAATGAATGAATTCGCACAAGATGAAATGTATATAAACATTTAGTACTAATTTAAACATAAAAATTATGCACAAACGGCTAGTTCTAAAAGGATTTTTCTAAAATGTGTCCACCCTTAGGGCACAGGTTAAAAGTTAATAAGGGAACACAATTGATAATAATTGCATTTGAATTTTGAATGTTATTACTTTGTATACTTATGAATGTTACCTTGTATGCTTATGAATATAAAACTTTATTTTCATATTTAATACTTAACATCATGTGCCCTTCAAGCACATTTTAAAAAGACCCTTCTAAAAGGTATCATATAATGTATAATAAATTATCCAAATTCAATATGTTCAAATTACTAAGCCATTATTATAGAAATAATGTATAATTTTATGAAGACATGAAAGAGTAGTCGTCAACAAAACTAAAGAGAACTTGGAAATAACTTTTCAATAATTTGATAAATATTGTACTCCACTCGAATTTGAACTCATAATGTCGGAATATCTTTCCCTTCAATCAGTTTATCACTAACTACAAGTTCACTACATTTTCTGTATTAATTTTTAATGCCATGGGTGGTGTACAATACAAGTGGACCAAAAGGAGAAGAGGGAATAAATTCTTTTGTGAATGTAAAGGAAAAGAATAGCATCATGTATCTTCAAAAGAGGTAAAGCTTGAGCCTTGCTTGAATAACACCATGTATCTTAAATAAATTATAAAAAATTAACTACTTTACCTTTTAACATTGATAAATGAAAGTGGACAAAAGAATGAAAGGAATGGAATGGAAAATGGAGGTTAACTATAAACTTGCAAGTATTTTCTTATGTGATATGCCCAGTGGGTAGGAAGCAACAAGCAAGCACTATAGATATGGATGAAGAAATAGATATATAATTAGCTACGTTACAACATAAAGAGTAGCATTATATGAAAAAGGAAAATGCACTAGAGAACATTGAATTGCCCTAGTAGTTTAGAGACTTCCGCATAGACACATAAAGCTTGTATTCGATTCTCATCGTTTAAGGAGACCGGTTTCTTGAAGTAGTACAGAAAAAAGAAAAAAAGAATCTACACTAAGATGAAGCTATTAAACAATAGGACTTCAATATCCTTTGCCCTTAAACACACCATGATGCACCTGAAGACGTATTTGTAACCTTAAATAATAGGTAATGTGAGCAATGTACAACCTAGATCTATATAAATATATAGCATTCAATTATTACAAGCTTAAAACAATTTGTTCATCATAAATAGATAGGTCTATTCCTATATAATTTACACAATCTCCATGAAAATGTTTGCACAAAGCTAACACTTCATCAGGATATATCACTTGACAAAAACATTATGAGTGAATATTAAAAACGTAAAAAAGAAGAAAGTCATATAGAATCAGTTTGAAGCTTTACTCTGCCAACCTTGGCTTAAAACCTAAAGATACTCCTCTTCTTCTTTTTCTTGTCAACATAGGCTTGGAGTTCCCCTTGTCGAACAAGTGCTTCCTCGAGAGCCTGGAAACATTTATAAGCGATCAGGCGAGGGAATAAATAACCTCTTTAATCATTCGAGGAATTCAAAGACCTTATATTTTCTGTCATTCAAATAAGACTGGAGGAGTAGTCAAATGTTACAGGATGTGTACCTTTTGTGTTGTTGAAAGAGCTTCTTCCAAGTGACCAACACGACTCATGGCGTTGTTTAGCATTTCTTCTTTCTCAGGAGGCATAGATGATTTCTTGCTCAAGACAAGGACTTTCTCTTCCAACTCACCCATACGCTTTATCATCGCCATGTAATCAGTGGTTGAAAGGGCATTAGATGGTGGTGGCTTGCATTGCTCAGTATTGACAATTATATTACTCATGCCATATAGGGTAGCATATATAAGCTTTCTGTTCATGTTTTTCCACATTCGGAAAGAGTTACCATCCACATAAAGACAGTCATAACTCCAGCAACTATCTGATTCCTTAATCTTTGAGCTTGTTTAGGAGCATTATCCTTGACTGGATAAAAGTCTGTAGCTACAAGAAAAACGAAGCACGGTAATATATATACTGTACGCGAAACCTGTCAGCAAAATCAGATCATATATATATCTAGACCAGTGGAGTAATGCTCCTGATATGCTCAGGGCTGTAAAGGGGCCGAACCAATTATCATCTAATTCAAAAATTCATATGGAATAGGTCGCAATGAAACAGCCACTGCTATGGAATCAATGGGCAATTGTAGTAGACAAGTCATGAAAAATACCTTTAGTCAGGGCTGCTGTGTTTGCTTTTCCTTCCTTGATCCAATTTGGATCAACTGTTTATCAACTACTGGGACAATTTTTTCAAGACTATATGTGCTTTTTATGATCTGCATTTACACCAATTTCGTTAGAAAATGATAATTTCAAGAAATAAACCATACATGTATTGATGTTTTTTTGGAGACGAGTAAGGTTTTTTTGTCTTACTTTCTCCTGAACTGGATATAGCTGAGGATGTGTTGGAATCACATTCTCAGGAGTATCCATGTGGAAGGAAGTCTTCTTTGATACATTCTACAATAACAAAACAATATTTATTATACAGGTTTGATTTTAAGATTCACATTGAAACTGAGATTATGTGTTATAAGTATAGCATACACCAACGTACTAATGTCTAAAATTTTAGTACCATTTGATAGGAGTGCTCGTCCTCGAAGATTGTTTTCTTCTCCACATATGAATCGACAATCTTGTTTGATGAATGTTTGTGCTCGTCATTGCGAACCATCTGATTCAAGCATATAACAACAGATCATAAATACTAGTATGCGATAAGGATGAAAAATTAGGCTGGTGAGCTCGAAATAAAAGGTGGAGCAGAATAAATAATAAGAGGGGGCACGGTCACATGCCTTCATTATATCTTGGTCATTCCAAGGTCCCTTATCAGATCGCATGCATCCACCTTCGTTAGCACAAGTAACACGTACCTCCAAAAATTCTGGGAGTTCACTGTTACATTTCAGGAGAGTAAAATCGATGAGAATGAACTTTAAGGAAGAGTGATCAAGAAAAATATGTCAAATGTGTATACCTAGCATCAATGATTTCAAGCAATTGTTTCTGATATTTGTTGCTAAGGACCTGATGAAAGAAGAACGTATAAGTTCCCATATTATTAACTTGGTTGCAGAGAAGGGGAACCTTGTTACAATGGTAAGAACTGTAGTCTTGTATAACGATATTTCAGATTCGACCGAGGAAATGACTTCTCATGTAATGAATTTGAAGTGTACATAATATGCCAAGAACTGGGCACCTTTCGTGAGAGATAAAAGGCAACATCTTATTATAGTAGAGCATTTAAACTTACATGGATTTTTGAAGTGGTCTTAGGGTCAAGAAAAAGACCTTAACGGTGTTCCACAAGAGCCTGAATCCTGAACCAGCATTGATAATGTACATTCTGCATAGGGTCTGAAATTAAATCATGAATCAAATTCAGTTGTCCACCAATGAATCATAAAAAGTGATTCATGTGAGTGTCGAGACTAGTCACCTCAGGGTAATTGTCACCATCAACCTTCTGAATGCGCTGAACGAGTTCCCTAGCTGCTTTGTTGAAACTTTTCAGTCCCTGAACATAAATTTGATTTAGTCATAGAAACTGGATCAAAATACTATCAATTGTTAAATTCATTCCATGGTGGACAAATCGAACCTAGCAAGACTAGTACTCCAGAGTATTTAACTTTACTTAGCAGACTTCTATTTTCTTGTAAGGTTCATTATCCAGAAAAAAACAGAAGAAATTCTGAAGTCTTAATCATTTACTGAACTTCACATCTGAACGATGCTTCAAAATCATGTGAAACATACCACTCCTTGCACATCCATGATGGTTGTGCTCTGATCAATGTGTTTTCGTGCTGCAATGGAACAAGCCGGGAACTTATCGTTGAGGTCTCTCAAATTCTTGGACATGGTAATTGAGATAACGGTCCACAGTTGTGGCTTGCAAGAGCTTGGTTGAATCAACTAGTCCAATCCTCTCAATGTAAACAGGTCTTCCTCCTTATCTACACCAATGATGGTCCCTGTGGGTAGTACTTGAGGACCTCATCTTTTCCTTGAAGTCAAAGTCCTGTTACCATCAAATTTAGGAGGGAGTAAAATTTATTAGACATCAGTGAACCTCCAATGCCTACCGAAACTCATTTCACAGCATTAGCTTAATTTGTACCTCGATTATGGTATCTGCACCAAATTCCTTCCTCCACTGAAGCATATCAGCCCACATCTGTTTAGTCTTCTCAATATCAAATTTCCTCGCACGCAAGAACCTGAGAAGCATGTAGTAGTCATCATGCTTTGCAGGTAACAACTCCTCAAGGATAAGAGCCTGGCGAAGCGAATCAACAGCCTGCATCTCTTCAGCATCACGCTCATCTACCACAATATCCATGACTTTGCTGTTTCTTCTCCCTTTCTTTGTCAAAGAGTTCCTGAACTTATTCGAGGCACTAATTGCCTTCTTCTTGAGAGACCCTAGCCTAGTTTCTTCTCATCATCACAGTGGTCGAAGTCAATCTTCTCCATACCTGTAATATTATTACAACTCGAGGTCCTCAGAAATTCAACAGTCTCTTGTAATGGAACACGTAACAATGCCTCATAATTAGTTTCCTTATATGAATAGTATTCATACTGTCCTGCATTTCCTATAGCTAGTATAACTTCAGTATTCAAACATTATCCTTTAAGTAAACATTTCAACTTCACAACAACTGCGTTTCATCAATTATGTGATGACGATGTACATAGATCAAATATTTCGTCAATTGAAACCAGATTCCGCAAACAACATAGAGGAAGAACGAAAGGAAGTTAGCGAGATAATCATATTTGTTTCGGTAAATATGCTCTTCAGGCATTTTTTGAGTCACATCTAAACAAATAGAAGCAGGCCGACGAGGAATGAAGTTTGTAGAACACAATCAGGTTGAACAATGCAAAAAGAAAAAACAGAAGATGAAGAAAGGGGTAGAATCTTACTTGGCTTGTGGGGTCTTTCAAGAGGTTCTGACATAATGAATCTTAGTTTGATCACCAGAAAATAGTCAACTTTATCAAGATTACCAGAACACATGAGATGGGAGTAGATGCCTGCACATTTACAAGCCAAACAATTAGCACACCATTTATTCTTTTTTTTAACGTGAATTCGTGGTCGCTACTCATATAAACCATTTATTCTTGTATGTACCTCGTTGAATTAGTTCATAATTGATCAACAAAATTTTAATTTGACTTCATAATTCACAAAACTCTGGGGACGATACATGAAAAACCATTCAAATTCTATCTATAATTCTCATAAGATATCTTCTTCTTCTTCTTTTTCGTCATTTGGATACTTGATATAGCACCAAGAATTCATGTCACTATAATACCATTTTGTATAAATTGACCAAATCAAGAAAAGAACAAGTACGCATATATAGCTCATAATCCTCATATGTTATTGTTCCATAATAGTTGCAAAAAATCTTAGAAATATATTAAGAAGACAACATTAGAGACTACTCAATAATCAATAAAA